>CABHPP010146857.1:0-36701 GCA_902168425.1 Peromyscus attwateri | reverse complement strand
GTGACCAGATGCACCCCTGCAACCACGCCCTCTTTACCATTGTGGACTGTATTATCTAAAACTGTAAGCACCAATAAAAAACCCTCATTCTTAAGTCAGGTATTCTATTACAGAATGAGAAAAATAACCTAAACAGAAAACTGGTACAAGGAAGTGGGGTTATTTCTATGATAAACCTGGCCATGTGGCTCTGCACTCTTTAGAACCTGCATGGAAAAGGAATGTGGAAATTTGTAATTTGTGGCTAGAAAAGCCCTCAAGTGCCATAAGCAGAGCTTAATGGGCCATCCTGATGGGAGTTTGGAAAACCAAAATTCCAAGAAAGTGTTGAAAGAAACACAGACAGTGGAGGCCCAACGCTGGGAAGTGGGCTAAAAGCCATTCATATTACACTGCAGCAAAGAATCTGGGCATATTCATCCACATCCTGAGAACTTGAACGAGGCTGAATGCACAAGTAATGTATACTTTTAACAGTCAGAGGAACATTAAAGACAGGAGAGCATTTAAGTTGTGTTACAGTTACTGCTGTTGGTTCCTATCCAAGTCTATAGTGGTGAGAACAATAAGAGGAGCAAAAATAAAATATGAAGATGTTTTGTTTGGTTGGGAAAGGAAGGAATTCAAAGTTGCAGACAGTGTTGGTGCTGAGATAACAGCTATAGATGTTAGAGATTAGCACCATAAAAGGGCAAACTTATGCTCTTCGTTAGGAAATAGGAAAGATGTCCGGGGGCAAGAAACAATTTATCTAAAGATCTATGCTGTAAAAATGCAAATTCATTTTTTAAAAAATTATTTGAAAGGAAAGAGCCTAGACTGAGAGTCTTCCAGTTGGGATTTCCTGCTCAAAAATAACCACCTTGAAAAATGTTTTTACATATTCAGCAACCAAGGGGCACAGACAACACTACAGGCTTATTCCAGTGAGGGAAAGCTCCATCTCAAGCTGACAGTAGAATTTGGGAGCATCATCAATGTGGTAATGTTTTCGCAGGCATAGTACCTGTAAGATTGAAGAGGTCATGGAAATCTTGCTCCAAAGTTTCAGAGACTTACCATGTCTGGGTGGTGAGGTGGGA
This sequence comes from Peromyscus attwateri, assembly GCA_902168425.1. Taxonomy (NCBI): domain Eukaryota; kingdom Metazoa; phylum Chordata; class Mammalia; order Rodentia; family Cricetidae; genus Peromyscus; species Peromyscus attwateri. The sequence goes on along the minus strand of CABHPP010146857.1, from coordinate 35,619 downwards.
CCAGAGTTCTTACAAGGAGTCCTCAAAAGGCCATTGTGTAAAGTCGTAAGGATGAAGCTTAAGTTTCAATGGAGACCCTAGGATGTTGGAGTTGCCGGGACCATTGAGACATCAGCCACGGAAAACCCAGGTTGAAATGGAGCCTCCCAAGAAAGAAGCTATATGATGAAGTTAACAGGGATGCTGAGGTGTATGGGGATATCCAAACCCTATGGAGGCCAGCTTCTTCTATCATGAGCTCAAGATGCCAGGCATGGACTACAGAATTTTATGTTTGTCCAGCTGGGTTTGTCTTTGTTCTGTCTGATCTTTCCTTGCTATGCCCCATTCCTTCCTTTTGGAATGTTTATTCTGTGCCATTATATGCTGAGAATATATAATACTTTTTGATGTTATAGTTGTTCGCAGTTAAGATTGCCTGGGCTTTAAAAGAGAAAATGCACTTGGACTTTTGAATGATGTTGGAATTATTGAAGTATAAAGATTTTTAAAAGTTAGCTCGCATACATCTACGTTATGAAATGCCCACTAGCTTATGGGAATGGGAGATTAAAGGTTATGGCTTAAATGTGATGTGTTTGATTATTGATGATCAATTTGACAGGCTCTAGGATCACCTTTGAGACACAAGAGAGTGTCTAGTTTAGGTTAACTTGGGTAGAAAGACTCACCCTAATTATGAGCAGCGCAATCCCAGGGACTGGGTCTCAGACTGACTAAAGGGAGGAAGCAGGATGAGCACCAGGTTTGTCCTGCTTCTCAGCTGCTGCTACAATATGATCGATGTCTCTACCCACTGCCACCACATCTTCACCTCAACTCCAGGGGAAGTATATGTATGTATCCCATTGAACTACAAGCCAAAATAAAGCCATCCTTCTATAAGTTCCTTCTGACAGGTATTTTATCACATCAATGAGGAAAGCACCTAATACAGACTAAACAAAATTAATGCTTAATTACTAATCAAATGTCTTCCACACAACCTACAGAATGACAGGAAATATTTGAAAATAGTATTTTGCATAATGTTTTAATACCCAGAATATGTAAAGATCTCTTTCATACAACTTAAAAAAAAGATGAACAACTGATTTTTAACATAGGCTGGTTTCCTCTAATATTTCTCTGAAGAAGATATACAAGTGAGCAACAAACATTTGAAAAAGTGCATGATGTTATCCATCATTAAAGAAATGGAAACCAAAACCAAGAATATGATGTCACTTTAAAACCAACAAAATGGCTTGGGGATAGAAAACAAGTAACGGTAAGGAAATGGAGAAACAGAAACCTTCAAATATTTTTATGGGGACGTATAAGGTGGTGTTGCTATGAAAAATAATTTGTTCCTTAAAAAGATAAACCAAATTACCATAAAACCTCCCAGCAAATCTACCCTTACCTGTACACCCAAGAGAAATGAGAGTACATGTTCACACAAAAATGTATACATTATTCTTATAATGCCATTATATATAACATCTAGGAGATTTAAAAAAACAAATTTCTATCATCTATAAATGGTTTATTATAGTTCATACAAACAATGGGATAGGATCCAACCATTAAAAAGAATGAAGTAAGAAGACAGACTCCCTGATCCTCTGGCTCTTACAATCTTTCTGCCCCCTCTTCCAAAACGTTCCTGGAGTCTTAGGTGCTAGAGTGTTTTATGGATGTATCCACTGTGATTGGGGCTTCATGACCCTACCTTTTGATTGGTTGTGATTTTTCTATGATTTGCAAAGAGAAGTTTTCTTCGTGAGAGGTAAAGACTACATTTACCTATGTGTTTAATGCAAATATTTATAGTGTTGTTAGGGATTATGCTGGCTTAGTAAATTCGAGATTTTAGCTTCTCATCCAATAACCATGTTTCCAGTACCAGAAATAGTTTCCCTCTTGTTGGCCTAGTAATATTTGAAGCTACAACAATAAAGTCTTACCAGAATGACTGACTAAAGATGAGTTGAACAAGCATTACACCAATGGACATGTCAGATTGGACTTGGAATAACCCACCAGGCCTCAATCCTACACAAAGAACTATAGGCAACTGAAGAAAGTTGGGAGAAGGAGAGGTGGCTTTCCCCAGGGAGGAACACACCAATCGGTAGTATAGTGCCAATCAGGCAGCCCTGAAAACATTTATATGAGTAACATCACACAAACTGAACAGGTTATATTTAGGAATATATGTATATGCATATACATATATGCATTCAACAACAATTAGTGAAAAAAAGAGTCCATAAGTTTGAAGGAGAGTGGGGAGAGGTGTGCAAGAGGGCATGGAGGGAGGAAAGGGAAGGAGAAATTTTTCTAACTATATTATAATCTCAAAAATAAATTAACAACCAAAAAAAAGGAATGAGGTATGGATACATACCTCAACTTGGATAAACTCCTTCTGTACGGAAAATTTTTCCTGTAGAGATACACACACACACACACACACACACACACACACACACACACACACCAAAATGGGAACCCATAACAGACTAAAGTAGTCTTTGATTGCACCAAAGTCCAACTTGATCAACCAATGAGCCAATGAGTTACCTGGGTTACGAACAGGAATGTGTGTGAAGGGTTATTTCCATGAGAAGGGATAACTCAAAAACAGCTGCATCACCAGAAAGCCCAGTCCAGCACTGATGACAGGTCACAACAGCTGCACCCCTGGAGCAGACCTTGCAGGCCTGCTCAACCAATCCCAGAAATCTCTTCTCCTCTGGTCAGCGATCCAGATCCAGAGCCTGGTCTACAGAATGAGTTCTAGGACAGCCAAGACTACGCAAGAGAAACCCTTTCTCAGGAATATATGTATATATATATATATATATACACACAAACTATAAATGAGCAAAAGATTTGTGCCTTTATTACACAAAGTATACAATCTTAATATTTTTAATTCAAAAAATGAACAAAACAAACATATATGCAAAGAAGGTATATTTTGGAAAATAAGTGCATGAAATTACCCTCACGGTTATTTGAAAAATTAAGACCACAATGAGATACCACTTAACACCCATTTCTTTCACACTTGGAACTACTGAATGCTAGCAAGCACACTATAGAGTATGAAATAGCATAGTCACTTTGAAAAACAGTTTTTAGTAGTTATCATAAAGTTAAATGTATAACAAGCAACCTCATATTTATTCAATAATTTTATTAATAATCTCTAATGATGTGAAACAACTCAAATATCCACTGGTTAGGAATGGGTAAACTATTATATAGCTAGACAATAGAATATCACACAGCTGAAAAAATGCATAATATGTATAGTTTCAGCATGGATCTCAGTAATTGCTGAGACATGAGTACACCCAAATCAATGGGATATAGAGCAATTGATCAATTCTATTACCACTACTTTAAAAATCTCACATTCCACTTAATGAATTTGCCCTTATGCTCAGCCCCTGGCAAACACGAATCAGTTCCCTATCCCTAAATCTCAGCAAGAATGTCCTATCAATGGAATCAAATAGCATATAGCCTATTGAGAATGTGTTGGGTTTTTTAACTTAGGTGTATTTTTTTATTCACCTACCTTTTCACAACATACCATACTTTATTACTTCCTTTTTTTTTTCATTTTGTGAAATCTTTGTACTCGTTCCAATGATGTACATTCTCCAGTTTCCTTTTTATCCATTTTATTCTCTTCTTATAAGAGTACTGACCAGCAGAGAAGCTTTGACTTGATTGGAATTTAATTCTTCAGTGGTTCACCCAATTAAGCCTAAAACAGTTTTTTTCCATTTATTTCCCCCTGGTCTCCACAAGGAAGCACTCTAAATGTCTTTGAAGGCGTTTGTTATCTGTGTTCAGATCATCAGCTGGGCTTAGCAATAGTCACCCAGTTCTTTCACTTAATTCACTTTAGTTTCATTCAATTTTTGAATGCCTGATACAAGGCACCAACTCTCTTAGTTAAAGTTTCTATGCTGTAAAAAGCCACCATGACCATGAAACTCTTTTTTTTAATTAAGAAAATTTTTTCATTCATTTTACACACCAATCAAAGATCCCCCCTTCCCTCCTCCTGCCCCCCCATCCTCCACCTCCCAACCCACCCCTCACTTCCCCCAAAAGAAAGCAAGTCCTCTCATGGGGAGGCACATCTAGTAGAGGCAAGTCCAAGTCCTTTTCCCTGCCTCAAGGCTGCACAAGAGGTGTCCCATCCTAGGTAGTGGGCTCCAAAAAGCCTGCTCATGCAACAGGGATGGATTCTGATCCTACCGCCAGGGGGCCCCCCCAAGCAGCTCAAGCTACACAATTGTCTCGCCATGTAAAGGGTCTAGTCCAGAGGGGTGGGCAATTGAGGGTAGGGGCTAGGGGATAAAGACATAAGGGAATGGGATGGTCGAGTTGGAACAGGGATGGAGTGGGAAAACAATGAAATAGATACCATGATAGAGGGAGATATCATGGGAATAGAGAGCAACCCGGTGCTAGGGAAGTTGCCAGAAATCTCCAAGGATGACCCCAGCTTGGACTAGTAGAAATAGTAGAGAGGGTGTCTGAACTGAACTGGCTTACCCCAGTGTTGAGATTGGTGAATAACTGTCATCACAGAGCTTTTCTCCAATGACTGATGAAGCAGATACAGAGATCCACAGTCAAATACCAGGCAGAACTCCAGGAGTCCAGTCAAAGAGAGAGAAGAGGGATTCTATGAGCAAGTGCATCAGGATCATGATGGGGAAACCTGCAGAGATGACCAAACCAAACTAGTGGGAACTCATGAACATTGGACCATACAATTCTTATAAGGAAAACATTTAATTGGCATGCCTTGCTTACAGTCTCAGAGGCTCAATCCATTATCATCATGACAGGAAGCATGGCAACATATAGATATATGTGCTGCTGGAATAGTAGCTGAGAGTCCTACATCTTGCAGGTAACAGGAAATGCACTGAGACACTGGGCAGTATCCTAAGCATAGGAAACCTCAAACTCACCCCTACAGTGACATACTTCCTCCAACAAGGCCATACCCACTCTAACAAAGCTACATCTCCTAACAATGCCACTCCCTATGAGATTATGGAGGCCAAGTACATTCAAACTACCACACAAATTGATAAATTCTCTTGACTCCTATTACCTCAATGGACCACTAGTTCAGCTTCAGGAAACCAAATAGCTGTGCCAGGGCTGTCTGTGTGCCAACCACCCTGAGCGATGGAGTTCTCATTGCCAGGTGGTGGCAAATGACCTGGCTCCAAAACTTCATTTTATCACCTGTGTTCTGAGCTAATTTTGCTATCAACTTTCTAAACTGGCTCTCTCAGACACTTATTCCCAACCCCAGGTTGTTTACTAAAGAGTGTTCTTAGGGTCCATCCTTGTAAGAAGCATGAATGAGGAGAGGAGTAAACAGCACAAACAGCAGAATGGTCTAAACAATAGCAGCTCTGGAGCTAGATGCACATCTAGGATTATCTCTATTGGAACAAAGTGACCAGGCTATGGTCAGCCAACAGAGGTGCCCACCCCTTCCCACTCTATACAGTGCTTATTTCAAGGGAGTAACATCTGAGGCCTGTCACCCTTGCAGCTGAATCAATAAGCTCTTATTACCTGACACCTGACTTTGGAAAGGAAGGCTCAGAACACGAGATCCACTGACATTTCTAACATCTGAGTTATTCCTGGAGATTTGAGTAAAGAACCTCACTGTTGACTAAAATGCTCCAAACTATATAATCTAACCAGACCCTCTTACCCTTCTCCAACCTTTCCCACTTCAAAAATTTCTATTAGTTTTAAAATTAGAAACCTGGGAGCCCTTCTAACATCTCCCTCTTTTCTCCCTGATAAACCCATTTACCATGCATGATATAAATTAATATTACTAGTAGTCATTTGTAGCTTCAAACTATTGCTCAAATTCTACATAGTTATTTCCATAGCCACTGCCACCACCTCTGTCTCTGAGTGATAGCCTTCTCCACTGGGTCAAATTCCAACACCCTCTGCTGTTCTCTCTGCTATTTTCTTTTTCTCCCTCCCCTGGTCTGTCCTTTGCATACACATCAACATGAATTCTGTGAAGTACAGATCAAATTTTCTCAAATCTCTAGCTTCCTATTGAATTAAGAATTGAATCTAAACACCTTTACAGTTCTCTCGGGCCTAGAATGATTAGAACACACTCCATTCTCACCACAGACTATCTCTCTGTCACTCACCACTCTTCCACCATAGTGAAATTCTCCCCTTGAAGCTGTTAGACATCTTTCTTTCATAAATAAAAGTCTCCATTTTCTTCTAACTACTGATTTTTGTTCCATGATTTTTCTCATCTTCTATGAGAAGCTTTTCCTTGATCAGCAGTGACCCCTCTTTTGGTGGCTTAAATTTCTTTACTATTCTTTTATAGTTTGTCAAAGGGTCTTAACAGCTCCCTCAGGGGAGGGGGTAAGACACAGGAGTCATGTCTCGAACAACAAGCTCAATTTATTCTGGAAGGGGCAAGCCGTATATACCCTCCACTCTACCCGGGGTGGGGTCTATTGCTAAGCATCTGTTGATGTGATGGTGGGTCCCTCTCATTGGTCCAGGTCATCTCATGCCACACCGGATACCGTTGTCAAGGCTCTCAGGCAGACCCAGGTTGGCTCTCAGGAAGTATGTTATGTGCATGGTCTCATTACCAGTTTGGGCCAGCTGGCTCTCAGGCATCTCACAATAGTTATAGAAACTCTCAGAATGTACATCATCTCACAAATGAATCATGCTTCTCCTAGAAGTAAAAACTCAGCTTCACAGTCCTGCTGCAGCTGAAGAACAAGTCTCATATCCAGGATCTGCCAGTCACTGGTATCACAGTTCATTTTTCATGCTGGGATTTGGTCTGGCCTGGGCTTGCACAGGTTTTGTCCATGCTGTTGCAACCACTGTCGCTCCATATGCACACTGCCCTGCTGTGTCCAGAAGGCATTTTCTTGTAGTCATGCACCACCTCAGACTCTTACATGCTTTTTCCTCCTTTTCTGCAACAATCCTTGAGTATTCGGTGTTGGGGGTTGGGGGCTTTATATATATATAGTCCTTTAAGGACTGAGCATCCTGGGCTCTCTTATTCTCTTTACCTTGGCCAGTTGAATGTCTCTGGGTTAATCACTATCTATTGCAAATAGAAGTTCTCTAATGAAGGTTGAAAGATGCATTAATCTATGTATATAACAGGTCATTAGTGTTCTGATGGAAGCTCCACCTCAGCCCCTGGCACCCTGGCATCCATATACCCAAAGAGTCTGGAATGTTCTGGTGGAAGGTCCACCTCAACTCCCCTCTCCCATCTCTTTTCCCAAACCCACCCCCTCAAAGCCCACCAAACACGGCTCCTCCCTCAGAGAGACTCAAGACCACTCCCACAAGGTATTTAAGCTGCATCCCAGAAAACAGACATGTGGTTTTCCAGTCTCTTGCATCCCCGTCTCCTCTCTGGGGGGCTGGAGATTCGCCCAGGAATGCTTTACCCATTAAACCGGTCCTTTTTCTAATTTGGTCCGATTTGGTTTGATTTGGATTGCTGCATTGGCGGAGAGGCTTATGGGGTGCAAAAACCTTTCAATTAGAAGTTAGTTTAATACTATGTCCATTTAACAGAGCAATAATCATAGATTCTCTCCTAGGATCTAGGACTTGTCTAGCCACAAGTTTTAGCAATCTGTGTTGTTTCCGCACCTATGCCTACAAGGCATTTTTAAAAACATATTACCTAGCCAGGTGATGAGACATGCCAACTTATATCTAGCTTTTTTTAGATGCTAAAGTGGGACTGAAAAACTGATATAAATCAAGCCATGATTCATAATCCAACCAGGATTATGAGTTCTCATGAGCACTCTTTAGGATTCAGACAAGCTACTTGGTTGACCAACTTTTAGTGTCTCCATTCCCATCGAAAATACTTTTTAGGTCTTAACTACAGAGTCCTCAAATTCTCATCCCAGGAAGGTGTTTTCTCACAAGGTCCTTAGCAATGACAGGCAAATGGAAGGAATGAGGAACAGTACAATTAAAAAAAAATCATCACACAGTTAATGAAGCAAGAAACTTATCGCTCTCTACCCTTCTCCAATTTGTACCTAAAATGATGAAAATCAGGCAGGTGAAGGACCCTTTGTAGATGCATCACTAACAATGCCATCTATAGGCTGGATCCTCAGGAGAAGGCATCTCTCTAGCTCTCCTCTACCTTGGTTTCTCAGAGTCACATGCACTTGCTCTGTTTTCAATGGGTTAATTACCAAGGAAGCATTTTTCCTCTGTGGTCTAGACATAGAAATATCCAGATATTGTTTCCCTTGAAAGGCAGCCATCCTGCTGAACACACTTGATCACCAGTTCTCATGTTTTTCTAAGGCCAGATGGGGCTAAACACAATTTCTGAAGCTTTGTCTCCCTCCTTCTTTTTTACCAGTTAACAGCTTGTTTGTTTTCGACTGAGGATGCTGCCAGGCAAGCAGAGGAAGGCAAAGAAAATTCCTTAATTTTTAAGGCAGGGAAACTAGAGAATGATGGATTTGCTGTTGCCAAGAGGAAACAATCCTTGGACCTAACAAATAAGCATGGAATAAAAGGTCACTTGGTATTATATAATTTCAGTAGTATGAGTACATAGTAGAGATTTTTAAAATATAATTTTCTTAACTGAAACCTGAAGGAGCATGTGTACATGCGTGTGTGTGCATGTGTGTGTGCATGTTTGTGTGTGTGTGTGTGTGTGTGTGTAGATAAGTAGAAAGTGAGAAAAAATAAAACAGAAATCTCAACCTGTGGGAAAAATCTTGACCTTGACATTACTATCTCTGTGACCTTGGAAGTCACTCAACTTGTTTGAGGCTCTTTGTGTCTTCATTTGTACACGAGATGACTGAGGAGATTTTGTAATCTAGGGGGTTCCATCTCTAAAAATCTTTGAACTTTTGTGTTTCTCTTCCAGGGGCATTTTTAGGGGCATTTTACCTGGTTTTGAATTGTCACTCTTTTGCTGTGTCCTTCCCAGAAACGGAATGCTTCTGTGGGAGTTTCATGAGCAAAGGGAAGAGCAGGCAGATGAGTCTGCTCTGAAAACATGATAAATAGCCCCAGTTTCCAGAGGGAGCCTTCTAGTAGAGGCCAAGGAACTCCGTATAGGCATTGCGAGGTTTAATGGCACCACAGCCCAGGACAGACTGGCATAGGACGCAGGTACATGCAGGCCACAGGTACATGCAGGCCACATGAGGCATTCTGAGGTTATGCTGTGGCATCTCCCTTCTGGGAGGACATGGACTTCCCCTTTCCCATCACAGATTCAGATTCCAGAGTCCCAGAGGCCCCCAGTACAGCCACAACAATCACCATTGCCAGGAACAGTGGTAAGTAGCAGGAGCTGAACCCTGACTGGATCAGGACTCGCTCCAACTCTTAATGACCGGGACAACTGAGTTGGCCACCAGTACTGTTTTCTCCCAACTTTGCTAAAATTGCCAAGCTTATGATTGCTGATGCCCAGTGGTGATATTTCCATTCCAGGCCAAAGACTGTGAAAAATATGTTTAAAAAATAGAAAAGAGTCAGTATGATTAATGTTCTTGAAAACTGAAAAAAAAAATTAAGTCTCAAAACACCATTAAAGAGTGTGGAGGGACAGACCAGTTTTGGTAGCTGTACGGCAAAAGAGACACCACTACCCAAGCCTCCAGCTGACAGGAGACTAGACTCTGCTCGGATACTGGATAGCCACATGGGAATAAAGGAAGCCAACTTGGCAAAGGACAGGAACATTGCCTCTTGTAGGCCAAACCCTTCACCGGAGGCGCACAGTACCCTTCATGGAGCTGCTGAGATGGGGCCTCTCGTTTCTTTCTGAAATGTGTGTTCCAGCAGTATTAGACACACTCTGGAAGCAACCACACATTTCTGAATGATGAGTTCTGAAGTGAAGACTTGTCAGTAGTGTAGTAATGTGGAGAAAAGAAAAATATTGTATTTGGTGGTAGAATTGCCAGGCTCTTAAAAAGACACTGCAGAATTTACTTTGACTCAAGCTGATGTAAATTATCAAGGTCGTCTGTCTAAGTCATTATTGCTAAAGGAAAGCAGCTGTCCTTCACTCATCCCTCTCTCTTCTCACTGCATGTTAGATGGCACATTGAAATATATCGGGAGAGCAAGTTCAGACTTGGAGACGGGCTCATTTTATCTTAGATATAGGATCTAGATATGTAATCCAGACTGACCTTGAATTCATGGTACTCTTGTCTCAGCCTCCTGAGTGAACCATCACGCCCAGCTCTGAGACAGATTCAGAACATTTATTACATCAGACCACTTTCTTCAAACATGGGGGGGGGGAGATAAATTTTCCAGCCCTGTCTATCCATCCAAAAAATAATAAAAACTTGAATGTTCAAAACATTTTTTAATTTGATTCATTGGATGAGCACTATAAAGTGTTTGATGGGACTTGTCACTTTTATCACTCTCTGTATACACCCCCAAAAGACACAAGTCTACATTAGGCCTGAGGCAAAACTACCCAATAGTGCTAAGCCTCACTCAGCCCAAACTCCCTCCTTTACTACACTCTAGGCGTTTACCCTTACTGGACTTATTTCTCTCTGAAAATCGTCTTCTAAGAGTTAGAAGAATCATTCCTAGGTGTGTAAGTATTAAATTAGTATATCTTTGGATTATATCATGTTGGACTGTTTGATATTTAAAATTACTGTAGAGTTGTTGAATGAACTTTCATTTTCAAAATTATTAAGTTAACTTTTGCTTAGAATTAGGATAGAATTTCCAACAAGTATTGGAATGTCCCTAAACATACTTCTGCCATTTTGGAATATGAATTCATATGAAGCAGCATGCTCAATGCTAAGTATTATGAAATCAAAGCACTGATCAGCTTTGAAAACTGTCAAAGGTGCTCTATGCCCTGTATTATGAAATATTCACCCAGGACTAAATTCCTTGTGTGAAAATAAACAACCACATCGATCTCACTAGTGTGTACATTTGTGTTATTAATAAATGGTTAAATTATATGATTACTGAAGAATTGTTTTATACAAAGTTCTGTATGATTATTATCAGTAAGTATTTAATTAGTATAACTTTTCTATACTCAGATACTAGGATAACGTTAAAATTTCTTAGCAAGACTTTTTCACAGTATTCTCCTTAGTAATGATGCTGCAACTTGGTAATTCACTCCATTCTGGACAGGCAGTATGGTTTTTCGATGTTTTACTGTTATGGCTAGTGCTACAAAATCATCAGTCATGAGTTCTTTGGTAAATCTATATACAAACTTTGATTGATAACAACATGCCAGGGCATGACTGAGCTTAGCGGATATTGCCAAACCGTTTTCTAGTTTGACTATGCTGATTCAGTTCTCACACCTGCAGGGCCTCACAGACAACACAGCCAGCGACACTGGCGATTTTTCATTCTTATTAACATTCAATGTGCTCTGTGCTCTCCATTTTAACCACCAATCAGGCAGCATTATCACAGGGTGAAGCTTGTTTGTCGTTCTGTGTTTTGGGTAGTCAGTCGTTGTAATGAATGGCATTGACTTTGTAATGTTACACTACTCTTGTGTACCTGAACTAAAGCTCTTTTTCAGTGTTGATGTTCTTTTTATGAATCACTGAACTGAATTTGTTAATATAACCTTTAGAAATTTGCATCAACGCTCAGGAAAAACTTGATGCGTAACTTTATATTAAGGTGTCTTTGTCACTTTCATAATCCCTTTAGGGAATCACTCTAAAAGACTTAGGCATGTTCCCTCTTGTTCTGGTCTCTTAAAGAATGTTTGCAGTGTTGTTATTATATTTTTCTTGAATTCACCCAGTAAAATCTAACCTCAGAATATGAGGAGAAGATTTTAATCAATAAATCAATTTTGGTAAATATACACCTGTGTGCCTATGGAAACATATAATCAACTGTTGGGTATTTTGAATTATGAGTCCACTTCATCTAAATCATCATATTTGTTAGTGTATGTATGTTTATTATCTAGTTAATTATAATAACTATATTTCCATTTCTAAAAGCTTGAGAACTCCCTTTTCACCAAGCTTGCTAGAACTTAATGAATGTGATTAGGGGTTGACAATAACACTGTTGATTTTTGCTTTCCATCTTTTTTTTTTTTTAAGTTTTTGCTCTTTATGTTTTTTCTGTATGTTTCCTTTAGCTTGGGTGAGTTTTTGTTTACTAGTTTCTTGTGTTATAAGTTTGAATGTTTATTTCATCTCTATCCTTTCTAATATGTACACAAAAGTAGAAATTAGAAACTGTGCTGAACTGAGTTAAGACAGAACACAGCACATTGAATTGGAGGAAGTTCATTTAATTTTATAAAGATACACATGCTAGGGACAAATTCTCTTGCATTATTTCTTGACTAAAATTATCTTTACATTTTTAGAGGTACAATAATTTGTGTGAAATTATAATTTAGTTATTATTCTCTTCCAATATTTTAAAGATGTAAGTTCACAGTCTTCTAGTTTTCATTTCTCTGAAAAAGTTATGTTTTAGTCTGTTTTTGCTTTTTAAAATGTGGATTTTAATATTAATCTTTGTGCTTGGTTTTCAAAAGATTTCATAAAATACTTTAGTATGGCTGTCTTTGTTTATCATTGAACTTCCCAGTTTCTTAAATCTGTCATTTGGTATCTTTCATCAATGTTGGCAAATATGGTGATAATTGCTTTTGTCTCTCTTTTCCTGATAGAATGCTGTTATCTGTATGTTAGACTTTTGGATCATTCTGCACTTCTCACTCATCTTTTCTTGTCATTAGTTTTTGTATCTTTGTTTGTATACTCTCCCTGAATTTCTTTCAACCCTCTTTCATACTCTCAAATCCAACTCTCATATTTGTAATGTGGGAGATTTTGTCTTGCTAGTTCTAGATTGTACAATTATGTTGTAAATCAAATATAATTCTCCACACCTTTACCTATTTTTTCCATACTCTGTGGTTTACCCAATCCATCCAATCACGGGTATTTTGAATGCCTTGCCGGATATATTGACATCCTGATCATCTTTTCTATTGTTAAGTTTACTATTTTCCATACTTTTTCCTCTTAATCACTATTATTTTGTAAGGTATATCAGACATTAAGTATCTTAAAATTTGATAATTATTGAAGGATATCTTTCACCAGAGAGCATACCCATCTCTTTGTACAGATCATGTAGTGGCTACCAAGAGAAGACAACCTGTCTCAGTCTGCCCCTTGAAACAGACACCCCAAATTTTGGATTGAAAGCCCCATTGATCTCTTTCTACTTCGCTCTGAAAGAGTTCAGAATTTCCAGCTCTGTCATTCGTGAGTGTGAGTTCATCCAGTCCTTCAACCTCCACTGCAGACATCCTACTAGTCTAGCAAATGTCTTGATTTAGAGACAAATGGAGTGCCTGAGGCACTGCTCGGTCTGGGGTTTCACTTCTCCTTTTGGACACTCGTAGACTACCTTTCTACACTGAAGTTCTGCCACAGATGTCTAGAACTGAGCCAGGGTCACATGGGGCAAATTATCCACGCACTTGAAGAAGCCCTTAAGGTTGCTAACTTACCTCACCAAACTCCCACGCAGCAAAACAATCACTCAAACAGAGACTCTGCTGATTTCTTTGTTTCCCTAGAACCTAACTTGAGGACATGTTCCAAACCTTATTTCTCAAGGAGAAAATTTCCAGTATCCCAAGGGAAAAATATCAGTTCACCTCAATGTTTTTGTTTTGTTTTGTTTTGTTTTTTTGGTTTTGGGTTTCCCCCCACCCTTGTGCTAGAGCCTTTATCTGTTTCCCCCAACTGGATTGGTAGGATGCAGTCTGTGAACTGAGCAGCCAAGTATCTTTCCAAATCTATTGTATAAGCCAAAATTCAAGTCCTCAGAAATCCAGTTTCTAGGCTAGAGAGCTAGCTCAATGGGTAAGAGGACCAGAGTTTAAGTCTTAGTACCCACATCAGGAAGCTCACAACCACCTGTAACTCCAAACTCCAGGGAATCCTTACACTCTAGCCTCCAAGGAACCACCCCCCACATATGGCACACATAGACACACACACACACACACACACACACACACACACACACACACGATTAAAAATAAAATAAAGCTTAAGAAAAAGAAATTCAATTGCTAAGTCGTAACTGCTTAATATGAGCAGGATGATGGTGAAGTAAACAAAAGGCTTATAGAGACAAGAAACACAGTCCCTTTCTCATTATCCCGCATCACTGTGCTCTGGCTCCTGGCTGAATTCAGCTTACAACATCACCCTCACATGTTCCCTTCCTACTCAGAAAAACAAGTTTGTCTTTTTGCTTGCTCTTTCACAGAACCTCAACAGTATCCTAGGGAGGAATAATCTAAAGAGTGTAGCTAGCTATTTCACTCAAAAAGCGTTGCTAATTTATTAATTTCTATCTATTTTTATGGATAGTGGATAAGTACTATAATTTTAGTAATCTAGTTAATCAATAGTATGGTTTTAAAGTCAAACAAAATACCCAGAGCTGTAGCTGGTACTAAATGTAACTTTATCATGAGCATATTGGTTTATAAAGTCTACATAAATGCATGTATGTTGTATGTGTAGGGAAAAAGTATATATTACTTATATTTTCAAGTATAAACTATAAAGACTAAACTGTTTCCAGTATGTTAAAGCTTTCTAGAATATTGTCTTACTTTTTCCTTTTCTTCCAAAGGTCTTTATTATTATAATGAGATGAAATTGAATTTATTATAAAAAGGTAATATTGTTGAACTATTACCTTTGGCTCTTTGGTTACCAAGAGTTGGCTTGCTCATGACTTCAGGTTCTTGGCAATGTTGAAATGGTATGAGAAAGAGAAATGAATTGCATGACAGCTCTATTCAGTTTGAAAGCTTTCAGCACTGGTCTACACAATGGAAAAATCTCAAAGACATTCCTTGTGTCTGCGTGTTTGTGATGATTACAAGAAAGTCAAGCTTCAGTCCAACAAATGCTTTAAAGTCAAGATGCTGAGTGTGTGGACCAGGTTCTTTAACAGAGGCCAATATGGCTATAAAAATTACTTGAAGATTGGGAAACTTGAAGTTATATGTGGGTAATTTCAACTGTGCATTGATCCAAACTCTGTGTGCAGAGAGAGTAATTTTAGAAAATATATAAATTAGTACAGTGAGTCATGATAAACATACAAAGTAAATCATATTTTTACTATTTGTGAATATTGTATATATCTAGAAAATATGTATGGGTACATGCACATGTGCATAGGAAGGTGCATGTGCATGTGTATGTATAGGCATGTGGAGGTCAGAGGTCAAACTTAGGTTTCATTCTTCAAGGGCCATCTAACCTGTGGGTTCCCTTTTGTTATTGTTTGAGAATGTCTTAATGCATTTAATGTGTTTTGAGCAAATCTACCTCCACTCCCTCCACTTCACCTCCTACCATGTCCCCATTACCATGTTCCCCTCACAGTGCCATGTGTTGTTTGGTTTTGTTTTAACTCACTGTGTTCTCTTAGTGCTGCTAGTAATGAACATGGGTGTAGGACCATCAACTGGACAGTCTATCAGGGTTCAGATTCCTAAAGAAAAATGTTTCTCCCTCTCCTTTCAACCATCAGTTTCCAGTAATTTTTTCAACTAGAGGTGAGACTTTGAACACTCCTATCCCTATTCCATTCATGCTGGGCTTTTGGCTGCCTGCTCTTGTGCATACAGTCATGATCACTGTGAGTTAATCTGTGCAAGACTTATCTTGTCTGAAAAACACTGTTTCGCATCCATCCTTCACTACCTCTCGTTCTTACAATTTTCCCCACCCCTCTTCTGGTGATTGAGAAGCCTTGGGAGGAGGGGTAGTGGTATAGATTCACCATTTAAGGCTGAACACTGTCTCTTTTCTCTGCACATTGACTAGTTGTGGGTCTCGATATTAATCACCACCTACTGAAAAAACAAAATCTTCTCTGGTGACAGTTGAGAGATGCATTAATATATGTGCATAACAATAAGTCATTAGGAGTCAGTTTAACACTATGTCTGAATAATAGAAGTGGGTTGTTGTGCTGGCTAGATTTATGTCAGCTTGACACAAACCATAGTTATCTGAGAGGAGGAAACCTCAATTACAAAATGCCACATGAGATGGGATGTGGGCCAGCCTGTAGAGCATTTTCTTAATTGGTGATTGATGGGGGAGGGCCAAGCCCATTGTGAGTGATGCCACCCCTGAGCTGGTGGTCCTGGGTTCTATAAAAAGCATGCTGAACAAGCCATGTGGAGCAAGCCAGTAAGCAGCACCCCCTCTATGACCTCTGCATCTGCTTCCAGGTCCCTGTCCTGGCTTCCTTCAGTGATGGACTACATTGGGGAAGTGTAAACTGAATAAACCCTCTCCTTGCCAACTTGTTTTTTGGTTATAGGATTCCATTGCAGCAATAGAAACCCTACTAAAACAGTTGTCCCCTAGGGCCTATGAACTACACAACCACGAGTTCTTGACCCATTTAACAATACTAGCATGAGTTTCATCTTGTGGAGTGGATTTTAAATCCAATCAGAAGTGATTTAATAACTCTCATAATATTCTTGCCACTATTGCCTCAATGGGCATATCTTGCCAGGCCAATGATTATTGTAACTCATAGGGTTCATAGGTGGGTAAGACTGTTGACAACTTTTCTCCTCCTGTAGCATAGATAATATAGCAACTTCTAGCATTATGAAAGCTAACCAGTCAGTATAAAATTTCAAGGTTGGTACCATTTTTCCATGTGCTATGACTTAAATATGAAGTGACTTCAGCAATGGGGTTTTGCAGTAAAGTTTTAGAAGGTAATCGGGGACAATAGTAATAGCCTGTATGGTTTGTAGGGTCTATGGGAACCCACTGACCAAAATCTCCAAGGTAACTAATATCTAGCCCTGGGCTTTTTGTTTGTCAGCCTAGAGTGTCTGGGAGAGGGATTGTTGCCCCTTTGTAGGGCAACATCATTTAAACCTGCTTATACATGTACATACCTTAGGGAGCTTCTAAAGCATTAGATTTCCATATGCTTTTTCAAAGGTTATTAGTATTAGTTGTCCCTCCTCATATCCTTTCTTTTACCCTGATCTACCATCCCTTATCCTACTGAATCCTTCCTGCTTTATTATTCCCCTCTCCCCATCATACCACTTGTGTTCCATCTTCAATACCATAAAATCCCCACTCATGCAGTTTACTAATTCCCTGCCTTCTAATGGTACTCTAGGTTAAACATACATATCTGAAAGCTAGGGACCACATATGAAAGGGAACATGAAAATATTATCTCCCTTTGGATGACTGTGTCCAGCTCCATCCATTTACCTGCAAACTTCACATTTAATTACTCTTCAGCTGAATAAAATCCCATTGTGTAAATGTACTACATTTTTATGATCTATTTATCAGCTGATGGACTTTCTGGGCTGTTCCTATTCCCTAATATCATGCTATTTTTATTATTACAGTTCTGTAGTATAATTTGAAATCAGGTATGGTGATGACTTCCAGAAGTATTCCTTTTTGTTCAGGATTGCTTTGTCTACATGGCTTATGTTTCCATATACATTTTGAGATTTTTGTTTGTTTGTTTTTCACAGCCATGAAGAAAGTTCCTGGTATTTTAATCAAAGTTTCATTGATTTTTTTTAATTGCTTTTGGGTAGATGGCCAATTCACAAGAATAGTTCCTCAACTCCATGAGTATGGGATGTCTTCAAGTGTTCTCTTCAACTTCCTTTTTCAGTGTTTTAGGTTTATCTCAAGATTTTTTTTTTTAACTAATATGAATGCATTCTTTTTCCTCATTCCTTTCCTAATATGCCTCTCATTGGTATATAAGAAGGCATCAGGTACTGTGTGTTAATTTAGCATCTGCTACTTGGCTAAACATGCTCATCTGCTGTAGAAGTTTTCTAATAGAATCTTCAGAGTGTTTGTGTATAGAACCATATCATCTGCAAATAAGGATACGTTGACTTCTTTTCTCGCCATCTGCTTTTGTCCTACGGCTCTAGTTAAGACCTACCCACTTTGTTTTTTGACACAGGGACTCTTCCCTGCCCTCTACCCCAATAGAGCTAGGCTGGCTGTTTGGCTGTTCATTGAGGTTCAGGAATCCACCTGTCTCTACCTCCTCAGAACTGGGATTGCAAACTTGTAACACCACTCCTGGATTTTTTCCGTAGATGTTAAAGATTGAACTCAGGTCCTCATACTTTCATGGTGAGCACTTTATTAATTGATCTCCCTCCCCAGCCCTAGCCTTTAGTTTTTCCTGTAAGCTATTTAAAGTACACTTGGTATATACCACAAAAATCCTTGGCAATTGTTTATACAAAAAAATCATAATAAAGCATATTTATAATCTTGTTTCAAATATACTATATACTTCAAAATACTATGTATTAGCTATTTTATTTTTAAATTATTTTTATTGATTATTTGGCAATCTCATATCATGCACCCTAGTAGTGTTCACTTCCCAGTCTTCCCATATCTGCCCCTGCCCCATGCCCTCCCCCACAGAAAAAAAAGTCCATTTTGTGTTGTCCATATATTTACTGGAGCATGGTCGGATTCCTAGTGACCATCCCCCCACAAGGGAGGATGAGTTTTTCTCCACCTGCATCCATTCCAGAAGTCAGCTGAGGATAGCCGTGTGGTGGCGGGAGCCAGTTCTGCACTCATGCTACCCTAGTGCTATAGGCCAGTGAGGGGCAAGTTCAGGGGTCAGGCGCACATGGCATTATTCGTCTGTGCCAGACATATTGGTGCCACCCTGTGGCTGCCACCGAGGGGCAGCGCCAGCTCTTCCTCCAGAAGCAGGGCCAGCTATCCTGCACACACAGAAGTTAACATGGCTTCAGGTTGGCAGCCCAGACCATGGGTATCCACATGGATTTCGGTAGTAGACATCAACATGCCCCCTTGGTTTTATCAGGACCACTGACCCATTCATAGCCTTCAGCAGCTGCACAGGCCCACAGGCCTCAACATGGCCTCAGGTAGTTACACGTGTCACCCACATCACCAAGGAAGACATCAGGCAATGGGTCTCAGGTTTCTTTGGCCTGCGGCAGAAACATGGACCACAGACACTAACATGGCCTCTGGTGGCATCATGGACTATGGTGGTCCTTTGAGGAGGTCCAGTCCAGAAAATGAAACTTTCCTCATCTTGGGCCTCCATCTTTGCCCAGCACCAGGGGAATGCTGTGGCCAGGAGGCAGGTTCAGGGTCTGCGTTGTTGTGCGCCCTCTGGCTAACCCTACTGGGCAACCACAGCAAGTAGACCGCAGCCTTCTCTCTCACCTGTCGCCACCATCACATCTCCAGTTCCGCCTCTTTCCATAGCACATGCACCACTCCATTCTTCTATTTTCCCCACCTCTCCATCACATATTTGTTCTTGAAGTGGTGCCCAGGGCGGTGATCTGCTGTCTTAAGTGGCAGCCACTGCTGCCGCTGCCACCCCCTTTCCTCTTTCTTTCTTCCTTCCTTCCTTCCTTCCTTCCTTCCTTCCTTCCTTTCTTTCTTTCTTTCTTTTCTTTCTTTCTTTCTTTCTTTATTCTCCTCTCATACAATAACTCCTGACCACAGCCTCACCTCCCAACACTCCTCCCAGCCCCCCAACATTTATATTAGTTCATATATAGTGTTATAATAGAATACCTGAGACTATATTTATATGAAATAGAGAGAGAGAGAGAGAGAGAGAGAGAGAGAGAGAGAGAGAGAGAGAGAGAGAGGAAAGAGAGAGTTTATTTAGCTCTTCACATCACTGTCCACACATCACTGTAAATGATCTAGCAAGGGCTTTATAGCAAACGGCATCATAAAAGGAATACATTTGAAAGGAAGAAAGCATGATCAAACAGGAAGCCAGAAACAAAGAGGAACAGGGTCAAGCTTGATCTTTTATAACCTTATGAAAGCTAACATCAGGGTCCCATAAAACTGCATCAGTTACTTCCAAGGGCAATGCCCTCAATGACCACATTCCCCACTAACATAAACCACTATATGTTCCATACCACCTCTTAGCCTTACCACACTGATGATCAGTCTTCAACACACATTCAAACCATAGCAATATTCATGATTCATAGCTTTAGCACAGGTTGTCTCCTCTATCTGGAAATTTTCTCCCTCTTTTCCTATACAACGAACTCAACTCAGACATCACCATCTTCAGGTTGACAAGAAAACTTAGCAAACAGAGGCATGTGGCCCAGGCTTTAAAAAGGTGTCACCATCTCCACGACCCCTCCCAGACTTCCAGAAACACAGTTACTTCCTTTTTCCTGTTCCCGAAGCATTCCATTCAGACGTGTCGGTTAATGTTTCCACTTCCCTACCACTCTTCCCGGGCAGGGGTGTTCTGAGCACGTATGTCCGTATCTGTAATCCTGCTTCTCTACCCAGCTTGTGGCAGGTACAGTTCTGGAGCACAGAGAGCACAGAGAGGAGGCGGGACAACGGAGAAAGGAAAGGAAGGCTTGAAGCCGTAGGTATTAGGAAGTCTACAGTAACATTTACTGAATGAAGAAAAGCCCCCAGATATTGAAAATGTGGTGATGTAGCAGAGAAGAAAGTTGTGAATACTGTTAAACATCCAGTGTGGAGCTATAGCATCCTCCATTTTTTTTCTGTACTTTTTCCCTGTGCCTTCCTCCAGTGACACTTCATTTCCTCCGCTGGTCATTTCCTGCTCAGTGTGCATTCCCATTCTGTCACTTTCTTTACTATTCACTCCGTGGCTTAATGTCTTTTTTTTTTTTTCTCCTGTTCAGTGGTGGGAAATGACACAAGGTCTGGGTACTACAATGTGAAATAATTCTATGAAGTGTAATAAAACACTTTCTTTAAATATTACATTTTCTCATTTTAAAACTAAAGTTGCTGACCTATGTTTTTTTGTGTTTTTTTTTTTAAAGTGATATGAGTTGGGACAATGCCAAACACCAATTCCAGTTTCTGAGAAGGAAGCAGAGATTTGTTTAAACTTGAGCATAGCTCGGTCATGCACAGGACTCAGAGGAGTATTCTTTTTCCTATGAGAGCTACACAGTGCTTATGATTTACAATGTTCTCCACATGAAATAGCCATTTGGTTCTTTATCTTTTAGCAAAGGAAACAAAGGCCCTTGGCAGATAAACAACGGGTGTACAATTAGCCAGCAAATTGTCAGGTTCTAGGTTAAAGCTGGCCTTCTGACTTCCACTCCCGCCTTCTTGTGCGGTGTCACAGTGCCTTCTTACGCTGGTTTATTTCCTGACCCACTTCCGGTGCCTGTCATTTTTCCCTCGACAGTGGAACATTCTGGCCGGTTGTCTGATAACCTGTTCCTTTAAACTCTGCTGCTACATCTGAGCTCACATTCATGCCTGTGAGGGACCAATTTATTACACAGACAACTCAGAGAGAGAGAGAGAGAGAGAGAGAGAGAGAGAGAGACAGAGACAGAGACAGAGAGAGACAGAGAGACAGAGACAGAGACAGAGAGAGAGAGGAAGAAGACGAAGAGGAGGAGGAGGAGGAGGAGGAGGAGGAGGAGGAGGAGGAGGAGGAAAGAAAGAAAGTTAATGAAGTTTTAGATGTGCAAAGATATGCAGCCCCCGAATACGGCATCTTGGCCCCTAGCATATGAGTAATCAAGAGAAGCAGAGCATTCCCAATAACTTTCCTGCTATCTCCTTTCAAGCAGTCCATAAAAGAATTCTCTGGATGGGCAGAATTCTCTGGCCCCCAGAAGCAGAGGCAGGTGGATTTCTGTGAGTTTGAAGCCAGCCTGGTCTAGAGAGCAAGTTCCAGGACAGCCAAGGATACACAGAGAAACCTTTTCTCAGAAAAAATAATAATATAATAATAATAATTCTCTGAGCTTCTGAAAAGGCTATTAGACTTTTACATGAAAAGTAAAAACCCCATTATATAATATTTTTGAGGGATGGGGCTAGCCTTATCATTGAAAGCACAAAGACATAAAGATTCCAAATGAACAGGTCTTGTTACTCTATGTTGCTACTCTTAGCCCAGACTCTATTTGTCCATATTTCATCAGACCTACCTACGCATAAAAATTCACTGATTTAGCTGCTTCTTCAAACCTTCATTTCTGAAAGCTCCTGCCACTCACACAAATTATAGAATACAAATCTTTACATTTTTCCTTTTCAATCTTTTTCACTTATTTATTTGTATTAGTCACTTTCTATTGCCATGATAAAACACCATGGCTGAGTCAACTTATAGAAGGAAGGGTTTATTTGGGCTTACGGTTTCAGAGGGAAAAGAGTCCATCATTGTCGTAGTGGGGAAGTATGGCGGCTGGACAAGCAAAGGGAGAGCTCACACCTTGAGTTACACACACAAAACTGAGAATGAATTAGAAATGGCACCAAGCTTTGAAACTTCAAAGCCCACCCCTAACCTCCAATCCCCACTCCTGTGACATATTTACACCAGCAAGGTCACATATCCCAAACCTCCCTGTAGTGGTTTGAAAGAAAATGGCCCCCCAAAGGGAGTGGCACTATTAGGAGGTGTGGTCTTGTTGGAGAAATTATGCTCCTGTGGGGGTGGGCTTTGAGACCTCTTTGGTTCAAACTCCCTTCCATGTGACTGTCAGTTGACTTCCTATTGTCTGCAAGCCAAGATACAGCCAGTACCATGTCTGCCTGCATGCCACCGCATGCCACCATGTTCCCAGCCATGATGATAATGGACCGAACCTCTGAAACTGTAAGTGAGCTCCTGCAATTAAATGCTTTCCTTATAATAAGAGTTGTTGTGGTCATGGTGTCTCTTCCCAGCAATAGAAAATCCTAACTAAGACACTACTCAAATGGTACCAGCAACTAGGGACCAAGTATTCAAACATCTGAGCCTATGGGGGACTCACTCAAACCACTTCATTATTTATGTATGTGCACACTGATGCCACACCAGTCGTACAAATTAATTCAAAGGGCAATATGTAGGAGTCTGTTCTCTACTTCCACTATATAGGTTCCAGAGACAGAACTCAAGTAGTTAGTTTGGTAGCATTATGAGGACCTTAGCTCATGAGGACATTTCCCCAGCCCCTTGTTCCTCTAGTATATTAAGTTCCTCATCTATGAGCCTTTTGATGTGAGGAAATACTGCTTTTTCTCCTTTGTAATGTTATTTAAATATTCAAAAGCCCACTGTGAACATATTGCTAATAAGCTATTCAAACAGGCTTTTCATATGTGACACTCTCAAGAAAGTAAGTGGAAAAAATAAACTTCACACAATCTGTGTAGGGGGTTCTAAGAGGATGTATAAGACTCATTCCATTTATGAGAAACTTCTAGAATCTTCTAGCTTTAGTTGCCTCCAAAATTCAGTCTCAAAATCAATTCTTTCTTAACACACAGCAGATAGCAAACAAGCTTTAGACCCTTCAGAGACATACTAATTTTGACAAACAATAAGAGCAGACAAGAGTATAAGAAATACTTTTCTTTCATTTTGATTTTTATTCTGCTGAAGGAGTGCAGTGTTCAGTTTTACACATCTCAGCATTTTTATGGGCATTCTTAGTCTCTGCTGACCTTTCCAGAAAGGAAAACAAAAGATGCCTAGAATGAATGGTTTGAGAATTCACAAGCGATTTTCAGTACTGTATATGACAGCTACTCAAATCCATCCACACTAAACCAAATCATGTCCACATGTGTGTCTCAGAAAGCCATGAGGACTGTATACAGTGGGAGACTGAGTTTGGCTACATCTCCTTTTAAACTTTATATCTGCATTATACTTCTCTTCTGGATTTGACTTGAAAGATTCAGGATTGGATTTCAAAAATGAGGTTTGAGTAAACAAGACTGGACGTGGAGATATTCCTTTATCCCTCCCACAAGCCAGGATCAATCGAAACCCCACTATGGTGGCATTGTTCAATATGGGCTCTCACACTGACCCCAAGCTTAACCAATTAGACTGAATTCGAGTTCAAACTGTTCTCTGTCTGCTGTCCCCCACCATGGTCAGAAACATACAGCAAGGCTTTTATGTCATAAATTAAGAAATTCATTTAATCAGTAGGAGAGAACAAAAATTTTTAACATTTACTAAGTGGAGTACATTCAAATAAGATGAGCCTGACCAAATTTTACCATCTTTTGATTTTATAAAACTATAAAAATGAATACGATTCATAAGTTCTGCTAAATTTCTGTTTTACTAATGAACATCAATACTTCACTGCAATGACTGAGATGTATTGGCATATCCCAATCCATTTTTTCACACATGACTCTTTACAGTTGAGGGAAAAGAAACAGTATCAAGGGGGAGAATGTTCTTAGGAATTGTGTGTTGCTAATACATAGTATAACTCCATTTTCAAAGTCAGTGAATTTCTTAAATGGTAACATCGGATAATCAACTTGTACATTTTAGCTGTTATGCTTTGTATAACTTTTAAAATATGGCAATAGGTTTGTTTGTAAATGAATGTTATGGAAAATTACATTAATCTATGATTACACACAATTAAACAAAATCCAAAATAATGTGCGTATCAGGACGGTGACACAAATTCTAAAACCCTTGGGGAAAGCATATACTTGAGGAGACCATGGAATGAAGACATTAGGGCGCACAGAGCCTCAGAAATGATTTAAATTACCTCTGCAGCATGCTTCCCCTCTCAGTCACTTGAAATACACCATTTCCATACTCTGAGGGAGAGGGGACCAAACCACATTCATCACACCTTGCCAGGAAACAGCTCTGTAGACTCTCTGCTTGAAGCTACATGTCAGCTGCCTGTGTGGGTGGCATGCATCAGGTTTGCTAGTTTCCAAAGAGGTTATTGGACCTTCTGAAGCTTCACAAGACTTCCTGGCTCTGTGGGGAGTCTGGGGTTCCTCAGGAGGCCACTTCCTCTCTTTTCCCTGATCTACTCAGGGCTAGGACACTGGAATAAGGAGGGGTGTGTGTGTGTGTGTGTGTGTGTGTGTGTGTGTGTGTGTGTGTGTGTATGTGTGTGTGTGTGAAATAGGGAAAGATCTTGAGACTACATTCTCAGGAGAAAAGGAACGTCCTGGCAATTCTAACCGCTGCAACCCTCCACAGTCTGACAGGACGAGGAAGTGAGAGGAAGCGAGAGGAAGCAGTGAAAGAAGGAGGAGGAAGGAGGGACAAGAGAATCTAAGGAGGAAACTTCAAGGTCTAGCTGCTTAGATGTGGACAAAACAAAAGACACCACCAAAAGAGCATAGGTCTTATCTCCAAGTGTTCTGTGTTGCTCAGTATAGATTCAGCTTTGCAGCTGCACTTCCCACCCAATAGCACAAAGCTGTGCACAAAGGAAACGCCTCTGCACTCTAAGATTCTCTCAGAGTCGCTGTTATCCCTGCAGTTACTGAGATCAGACTTCCACAGCCCTCCCCTCAGGCTACACAGTCTGAACTATGTCACATTTGGTAAGTGTGACAGTGGAAGGGAACAGGAGATGCCACACCAGTGAGGGCGACTATGTGTAACACTTATTTTTCCTGCTCACCCATCATTGGCTACCTCCTGTTGCTCACAGGCAATGTCTGAGTTCAGAAAAAGAGGATCACTTTTGTCCCTGTGAATCTAGGACTGGGAACTAGCTGATGAACTCTACAGCCGTGAGTCCTCACCCTCTGAAACCCCCAATCAAGTTCCAGTTCTGTGAATCCTCACCTTTCCCAGAAGCACCTGTGTATTGCAATGCTCACTTGTCTTTGTTCTCACCTCCGGATGCCAGTCTCCTTTCCAAATGAAAGAAAGAGAAAAGAGACATAGAGAATGTAGCACGAATCTTAAAAGGTCTTATTAATAAAAACAAACCCGGGGCCAGGTATTGGGGTGAACACTAAAAGATCAGAGAAACAGAACAAGCCACAGCTAACCTCACCTTGCCAATTCCTCAGCTGATCTTGTTTCCTCGAACTGGAAGCCTCTGAGTCCTTACCCAAATGGATCTCAGCTGAACTGCTGCTAAAAGCCTAAAAGCTTAACAGATTCTAGTTCCTGGTTTTCATGCCTTACATACCTTTCTGCTTCCTGCCATCACTTCCTGGGATTAAAGGGGTGTGTCACCATGCCTGGCTGTTTCCAGTGTGGCTTTGAATCTGGATGGATCTCTGCCTCCAGAATGCTAGAATTAAAGGTGCATGTGTCACCATTTTCTGGCCTCTATGTCTATCTAGCGGCTGTTCTGTTGTCTGACCCCAGATAAGTTTATTAAGGTGCACAATATATTGGGGAACACAATATCACCACAAGAGAATTCGTTTATTCTGAAAACTGAAAACAGAACCATCTCTAAATGTCTGTAAGGCAAAGGTAACCAAATAATGCATCACACTGGGCATAGTAAAAAAGGTATTCAGCTGATTCCTAATAACTTATCGTTATACTCACAAGTTATTCCGTCTCTCAGCCTTGTTATAGAAGCTTCCTTGGCAGAAGATGGCAATTAATCAGAGACATATAATTGGTCAAAGTGTGGTGAGTAAGACAGTACAGAATGTTCAACCTTAAATGGGACATCAGTATCACGGGTTCTTCTTCCAAGACTCGGGGGTCATTGTGGAAAAGGGGGCAGAAGGACTGATTGTGAAAGCCAGAGGGGTGGATGACTACAAAGAAAATGTTTTCTTCCTGACACACCAGGGAAGGTGCACAAATGAACTCACAGCAGTTATCACAATATTTACAAGCCCTCTACAAGCTCACACCAGACAAAATCCCAGCCTGGAACAAGAGGGCACAAAGTCCCACCCCTGGTTTAGGAGCTATTGGCAACTGATAGCTGCTGGGAGAGGGGGGGCTCATTTTACTTTAAGCGCATGGCTCCTGGAAAGTCTACCAAGCTGCAGTGAATACACCCAAGAGTAGACGGGCAGTGAAATTTGAACCTGATGTTTGTTTCTTTTTAAAGAAAGAGGATCTGAAGTTCAGTGTGTAGGGAGGGGAGATGGACCTGGGAGGAACTGGGGGAAATATGATCAAAAGACACTGCATGAAATTCTCAAAGAATTAATAAAAATATTGTTTGAAAAGTTAATAACAATAGGACATCCTATTGCTCGTCTCCTGTAGCAGAAACTTCAGTTCTAACAACTGTCCACTCATGAACTAAAGAAACTCGGAGACACTAGCACTTGTGTATAGTGCAGAAACTTAATAAAAAAAAAATCAGAGAGGGTTGAAAGAAGAGATTGGCTGCATACATACCTTCCCTCCCAAGCCCAGGCAGCAGACACTGAGAGAGGTACCTGCTGGGGGAGGGTGCTTTGCCTTAGCCTCCAGGTGATGGTTCACCTTAATCACCAACTTAACCAGATTTAGAATTGCCATGGAAACTGTCTTTAGACACATTTGTGAGGATGATCTAGATTAAGTTAATTTTGGTGCAAAGACGCACCCTAAATGCCAGTGGTGCCATTCTGTGCACTGGGTTTCCAGACTGAAAAAAAAGAAGAAAGGTGAACATAGGCACTCAGCACTCGGTGACTTTTGGATGCCACGCGGCTAGCTGCCTCCAGCTTCAGCCATCATGCCTTTTCTGCTGTGATAGACTGTATGTCCCGGAACTGTCAGCCAAAATAAACCCATTCTTCCTTCCTCCAGTTGCTTTAGTCACAACAATGAAGCAAGTGGCTGACACACCTGGAATCGGGCTGCCTCAGGTAAAGCTCGGTTTCAGAGAGAACCACGTAGCCCAGACTGCTGTCTGGAGACCATGCTTTCAGGCCTGTCTCAGGACCACTACTATGTCCCATGGCCCCAGTCTCTAGTCTTGCCCTGCAGACTTATTACTCATGCTCAACCTGGTGCCCCTTCAGACTTAGTCCGCAGGCCTCCAAATAAGGCCATCTGAACAGTTTCATGCTTCAGATATGCCCAATGCCAAGAGACTCTGAACCTCCCCCAGCTGGATCAGCCCCCAGTGGCACAACTCCAGTTGACAATGCAGCTTTGGACATGTCCTAATTCCCAGCCTGATACATGCAACCCCAGAACTGCTCTTACACATCAAGCCTAGGCCTGTCCCAGCACCGAGCCTCCCTCATGGCTCTAGATTCTGGTCTAGACCTACAGACCAAGACTCAGGACTCTCCTTAACACCAGGCCAGTACTGACATACCCCAGGTTCAGGCTAACCCCCTAGCCCAGGCAGTTGACCCTGTACCTGGACAGCCTCAAAAGCCTCATTCTCCACTTCAGCTCCTTCATCCCTCTGCTCTAGAAGATCAGATCCAAGGTCTAACACCAGCAGCATCAACTCCAATGCCTCTGGAGACCCAGGCTCTAGAACTGTTCTTACAAACCCAGCCAGGTTCCAGATGGCCCCTGAAGTTCAGTCATCATACCCTTGCCAGAGTCAAGTCATATGGATCCAGATAGTAACTAGGTACCGTGGCTTCAGGGTACATGTAAATCCTTAACCAGTTTGTTCTTTGCATCTTCAGCCTCTCTCTGGTAATTTTAACTTGTTCCAATAGACCCAGGACCCAGATTTACTGGAAAGACTCAGTCTTAGGATTCATCCTGTAGACCCAGGCTGGAAGAGCTTGAAAGAGCACAGGCAACTGTGTGAAAGGTAATACAACAACAACATAAGAAGTACAACCATGAAAGAGAAACCATGAAAAAGAACCAAACAGAAATTTAAGAGCTAAGATAGGAAGTCAGCTCAATATTACTACCCACTGGCAGAAGGATAGATAAAGAAAATAGGACAGATACACAGCAAGTGCAGGGCAGAGGCAGAATTAAGAGTTAGCTGGGGTGCAGTTTCCACTTACTTGAGGTTCTGAAAATCCCTACACAAGATCATATTCTAGCACATCTTATCTCTTCTGAATGGCAGATGTCACTTACTTCTCACTGCAATGGTTTGGTTATTTGGTTACTGATCACATCTGGATTAGCATTGAGTAAGAATTTGTGGGTCTCCTCATTGACTTCAAATCCACTAAATCCCAACCCGGGAACCTAAAAATTTTACTTGTCCTTATTTTGGATTGTGGACACATTTCCATAGATGTTTCCCCATGAATGGGCTCCAGTTGAAACCAGTTCACTCGGTGGTAATTTGTCGCCAGGAGGAGCCACACCTCAGTGGTTCAGGTGGGTGTGGGAGGAAGAAGGTGGACTGGCCCTGTGGGAGGTGAGAGGTCATCTGCACAAAACTGAATGCAGCCTTCAGCCCAGAAGTTAAAAGCCAGACTTCAGAGCAGAGAGGCAAAGTCTCCAGAGTGCCAAACTACTTAGCAAAATGAGATTCAAGCCTCTCAGGCTGCCAGCCTGAAGGCTGGAAGGCCTGGGGACTTACATCCTGACTGCAGAGCCTTGATGTCCTGGAGAGAGGGCAAAGCAGGCCAGGCGCTAAGAGGAAGGGAGGTGCAGGAATGTGTCTCACAATAGCATGCTTGAGAGTAAGCAGTTATTTTCTCCATGTCGTGTGCGAGGCTCAACTTGCATCTGAAAAGGAAAAGGGAAAGACAGAGGGAAAAAGAAAAGAAAATTACTGGAAAAGGCAGGGTATCTCTTTGGGAGTGAGAGGGCACAGCATCAAGACTGTCTATCAGTCTGTTAGTTTAGGCAACTATGTGTCTGGAATCTGGCCTTAGTTCAGGTTTCTAAGTCCCTTCGTCAGGAAAATGTGAAAACTTAGACCTGATGTGTGGAATGTGGGTGGCTCCAGTATGACCTGAAACAGAGGGAACCCTGAAATTCCTCACTGAGGTCCTTTACATGGGGTCACTCTGGTGAATTTATGAGCTTTTGATCCTTTTGCCTCCGCTTCCCTTTTACTGGGATTTTAGGCATGTGTCACCATTCCGTTTTATTTATTTATACATTTATTTTTGGTTTTTCAAGACAGAGTTTCTCTGTGTAGCCTTGGCTGTCCTGGAACTCACTTTGTAGACCAGGCCGGCCTTGAACTCACAAAGATCTGCCAGCTTCTACCTCCCTAGTGCTGGGATTAAAGGCGTGCGCCACCATACCTGGCCACCATGCCATAAAATGATGCTGATGACAGAACCCAGAGCTTTGCACATGTCAGGCAAACATGCCCATTTCTTGTTTCAACTCCTTCAATTCTGGCTCAAGTAGTATTTTGAGCTACCAGTGATAGATAAGAAATTCCTCTTTGGCAAATGAGGGATTTTTTACCCAGCAGTCTTCCATCTGCCAGGGGACATTTTTAGCACTTTCATTTTAATCAAGAGACACTCCTAACGGAAAGTCATGTAAGAAGTCAAATAGGGAGTTGGTGAGACAGTTCAGAGGTTAAGAATGCTTACTTCTCTTGGAGAAGACTAGGTGGTTTCTAGCACTCATACCAGGCAGTTCACAGCTACCTGTAATTCCAGTTATAGGGGATTTGACACCCTCTGGCCCCTGCAAACACACAGTCTACATAAACTCATACAGGCAAACACACACATGCATACATACAAATAAGAAGCACATCTTTAAGAGTTCCAACCAAACAGTAGGATTTTTTGTCTCCAGGGACACCCTTTAGTCTTTACTCACTGTGTTCCTCAATATTTTTCCAAGTCAAAGGAACAGTGTCAATGGCATTACTCAAAAGCTATGATGTTCCTGAGTATACATAAAGACTTATTGGCAGCTGGCTTTTATTTCAGAGTTCATGATAAAACAGAAGAAGAGGAAGCCCTTCTCTGAAGTTCATTGACATCCCAAATGTAGAGCCAAGGGCAAGGGTAGAAACTTGTTCTATTCACGTGCAGCTTTCTGACATGAGCGAGTTGAAAATGAAGAAGAGTTGAAGCCAATGCATGTGGATTGGGCCTTTAGCTGCTACAAATTTACTTCAAGCTAGTATGAGAAAGGAACAAGGACAAAAATCTCTATATTTGACTTATGGCTTTGTGATATCCACAATGGTCTACAAACTACAGTAGTACACTAGTCATCCATCACCTCTTGCTAATTGATTAGTGTTGTGTGACACTATTCCTCAGGAGACATAAACAAATATCTGTTCACCCCAGATAGGCAACTGAAAACAGAACAAACTCCAGAGACAAACAAAGTCTAACTTGACCAACCAGTGAGTTTATTGGGGTTACTCACAGGAGTGTGAATGAGTTTTGTACAGGAGTTTTGACAACTGAAAAGCATTTGTCATTCAGCACTCTTTCCAGAGGCCTAAAGTAACAGAGTTACCCTATCTTAGACTGAAGCCTCCTGAATCATTTGCTAAATAAAATTTCTCTTTGTAAGTTTAACACTTTGGTATTTAGTAACAGTGACATGAAGCTAAATAATATGCCCAATGACCAACATAACTAACATATCCAACTTTAAGCTGTTGAAAGAGTATACTGAAGAAACCAATGCTAATGCAATGACAGTTGGTATGGATCCTACAGCACCCACAGAAAACATATGGAGAAAGTAAACATTTACTTTACTTTGGCCTTTTTAAATTTAAACACTTTTTCATACAATATATTGTTATTATGCTTTCTCTTTCTCCAACTCTTCCCAGATCCTCCCCACCTCCCACCCACCCAATTCCACACCCTTTATCTGTCTCTTTATAAAACAAACAGGCAGAAGGAGGAGGAGAAAGAAAACAAGAACAAGAACAAGAGAAAAGCACAAGAAATACACACACAAAAACAAACAAAAATCAGAAAATCAGAAAGCATAGTACAAGGGAAAAATCAGTAATATAAAAAAATTCTCAAGCCAAGTAATATGAGATTAAAAATCTATAAAAACATTGAGTTTGTTTTGTGTTGGCCATCTATTGTTGGACACGGGTCCTACCCTGTGGTGGTATTGTGTTCCCCAAAATATTGTGTACCTTAATAAACTTATCTGGGGTCAGAGACAGAACAGCCACAATATTAAACAAAGGCAGTGGTAGCACACGCCTTTAATCCTAGCATTCCAGAGGCAGAAATCCATGTGTTCAAGGATACACCCAAGCGTGGTGACCCATGCCTTTAATCCCAGAAAGCAAGCCTTTAATCCCAGGGAGTGGTGGTAGAAAGCAGAAAGGTATATAAGGCGTGAGGACCAGAAACTAGAGGCATTTGCCCAGGAGAGGCATTTGCCCTGGAGAGGCATTTGGCCTGGTTAGGCATTTGGCCTGGTTAAGCTTTCAGGCTTCTAGCAGCAGTTCAGCTGAGACCCATTTTGGATGAAGACTCAGAGGCCTCCAGTCTGAGGAAACAAGACCAGCTGAGGATCCGTCGAGGTGAGATAGCTGTGGCTTATTCTGTGTCTCTGACCTTCCAGTGTTCACCCCAATACCCGGCTCAGGTTTGATTTCTATTAATAAGAACTTTTAAGATTCATGCTACACTACCCTATGTGATGAATATGCCCTGTGAAAATTTATTAAAGAAAACTATTTTTTCTTTGGAAGTGGATGTCAATATCAGATAGTTTCTTGATTAGGGGTGGAAGCCTATGTCCACTTCCCCTTCTCAGCTCTGGGATCTCATCTGGCTTGAACCTGTGCTGGCCCTATTCATGCTGACACAGTCTCTGTGGGTTCATAAGTGCATCAGTCCTGTTGTTTCTGGAAGACATTGTTCCCTATGATTATTAGCAATCTCTCTCCTTCCTCCTTCCTAAAGCTCTCAGAACACTGAGAGGAGATTCTTGATAAAGTTATTCCATTTAGGAATGAGTGTTTCAAAGTCTCTTGCTCTCTGAAGAGTGTCCAGCTCTAGGTCTCTGTGTTAGTTCTCATTTACTGCAAGGATAAGCATTTCTGATGATGGCTGGCCAATGCACTGACCTATGTGTATAGCAAAATGTCACTAAACATCATTTTATTGCCATGTTTCTTTAGCAAAACAAATGTATCTGGTTTTCTCCTAGCCCACGGTCTATTTAGTTTTAAGTTCTTGGCTATTAGGTTCTTGTCAGGCATGGGTTCCATCTCATGGAGTGGGCCTTAAAAACCAATCAAAGAGTAGTTGGTTACTCTCATAATGTTTGTGACACTATTGTATATCTTTCAGGAAGGTGATTCCTGTAGATTGCAGGTTTTATAGCTGGGTTGGTCGTTACTTTCTCCTTTGGTAATTATACAGAGTACTTTCTAGTACTAGTCAAGGCTCTAGATAGGCACCAGCTCCACTTATGCATTCCATGAGGTATATAGATGTTGACATCAGCAATAGGAACTTACAATCAGTTTGTGGTGTGGGAGACCAGCTCCTACCTTTTTGAAGGGTTCTTATGAGAAGGAGAGAGGGATAAGAAAATATTAGATAGAAAGAGAGACCTAATTGACAAGAAGAAAGACAGAAACACAGGATAGCTTCAGGAGGGCCTGAATCAATACACACAGTCTCTTCCATTTATTCAAAAGGGCTTTTTGTAACAATTCCATAGGGTGGGGCAAAAGACTTCCCTCTAG
Organism: Peromyscus attwateri; assembly: GCA_902168425.1. NCBI lineage: Eukaryota > Metazoa > Chordata > Mammalia > Rodentia > Cricetidae > Peromyscus > Peromyscus attwateri. Next base: position 2,081 of record CABHPP010146857.1, on the reverse strand, counting down.
CAAGATCAAAGCACATGTACAGCCAAGTGTCAACCCTTCCAAACACCTGGTAACCACACCCGTGGTCAAATCATCCCTTATGCAGCCCTGCTGGGTAAAGCAAGCTCAGATTCTCAGACTCTGAGTAAGTTCTCACTAGGAAACCTCTGTGGGTCTCCACAGTTCCCCCTTCTTAATATTTTAAAGTGGCCCTCAGAACCCTCAGACAGACTGTGCCTGTCATAGATTGTCTTCTTCTTCACTAGTCAGTCTTATCCGTCATTGAGATACACTTTCTGTCAAATATACTCTGTCTTAGGTTGACAGCTAACAAGAAGGTCTTACCCATCTCTGACTACCAGCCTCTGGCAGGGGAAGGTACAGAGCTTAACTCTATGCAGCTCTGAATCAAATCCCCACTAAGGCTTGCAAGTAGATGGAACAACCACAGCAATCCCTATGGCTGCCACCCCCCCCCCAGTAAAAGAGTAGAGGATGACCAAGATGGATAATCCTTTTTGATTGGGTCTAAGATGTCTATAGCAGCCTCAGCTTCGCCAAGCTCTTTTTTAAATCAATAAACTTTTGATGCAACTGCATCAAATAAATCAATAAGCTCCTGATGCAACCAGATCAAACCTAAAGACTCCCTTAGCATCACCAACCATGGTTCAGCAGTATCAACAGGTTAACATAATTCTAACATGCACAATTACAATTCTTACAAACTTACATCAAAAAGCAAGCCTCACTAGAACTATTTACACTTTACAAACTTTAGCAAACATCCAAAAGCAATTTCTTAAGAGAACTATACAAAACATAGGGTACATTAACACAAGTTAACATTAATCCACTCAACGGACAAGAAAATATTTTTTTAATTAAATAGACTGAGGAATATTAACTCCCCCATTTCTTTATAATTTTTTAAGCTTCATCTTGAGCCTGAGTAGAAAAAAACCCAAACTTCTCCATTTAAACAGTATCATTTTTAACACAAAACAATTCATGAATCACCACAGTTAATAAAGTATATACGCATACACAAAACAGTTCATAAGTCATCATAGTTGATAGAGTCTATATGCATAATTAAAGTCAAAATTGTCCCATTGTATTTGAATCACTCCTATCCATCCCATCTCTCAAAAGTTCAAAAAATCAGTTCTGATAACAGACTTAAGGGTCCATTGAAAGGTTTCTGATACCAGTCTCAAAGTTCCACTGAAAGCTTTCTGATACTAGTCTTAAAGTTCCAAATATGAAGAAATCCACAACCAAAACCTTTTTGCAGTTCCCCTGATTGCAACAATTCAGTTCAAACCAGAGTCTCTGCACTTTTGCTCTTAGCTACAGTTGCGTTTTGCAGTCTGTAGCCTTCCCTTAGGCAATTTTGCTCCAGGGCAAAAGCAAAAGCTCCACAATAGCTGGCTGGTGCAGGGTCCACTCAAAAGAGACTTCTTAGAGCCAGCAAACAGAAACTGCACAGCTTTTGGCTCCTGCTGCTGCCTTTTTTTTTTTTTTTTTGGAGACAGGGTTTCTCTGTGTAACTTTGGTGCCTGTCCTGGAACTCACTCTGTGGACCACAATGGCCTCGGACTCACGGAGATCTGCCTGCCTCTGCCTTAGTGCTGGGATTAAAGTCATGCACCACCGCCACCGATGCCCTGCCTGCCGTTGCTTTTACAGTCATGGTCTGTCTGCACTTCCCATCACCTGCCCGTCTGCCTAGAGACCCAGGTGATCTGAAGACCAAGGGTTCTCAACTGCCTTGTGCTGCAGGAGCACAAGGGAGGAACCCCAGCCACTATGAGCTGTGGCTTCCTCGGGTCCCATTATCTGCTCCACCTGCGGCCCTGCACTCAGTACCCCAGATCCCAGAAGACTGTGGTCTGCCCTACTTGCAGAGCTAAATGACACCCTCAGGGCAGCTGCATGCATGGCTCCGCCTTTCAGCTTGCTTCTGGGAGCCCAGGCTGGCCTGAGTTCCAACATGTCTCACCTGGGCTGTCAGCCAGCAGTTTTCCCTGGGTCCACAGGACTACCTCTGCTGCAGTACCACCCTGGGGGGATGCTGCTCTACCTCTGCAGCGACCCCA
>CABHPP010146856.1:25359-44067 GCA_902168425.1 Peromyscus attwateri | reverse complement strand
GGGAAGAATGGATAACAGAGGTGCCTGGCCAGGGGAGGCAAGGACAGAAGGCGAGGGACAGTGACACCGGGACTGGCTTCACCCCAGAACCTTGGGAGCATGACGATCAGGCTCAGGGCTGGTTCCGAATGTGGCCTCCAGCCACAGACATGTCCTGCTGTGACTGTGAGTTGGGAGAGCACACGCTGAAGTTCAAGTGTAGAGTAGTATTTTTACTTGACTTGACCTGAATCAGGAGTGGGTCTCAGTTGGATTAGGGTAAGTGGGACTGGGCTACACCGGGAGAGTGTTCAACAGGGACACTAAGTGTGATACTAAGTGATGATGCCAGTGGCTCATTTGGACTTTAGATGCCTTCTTTCCCTTCCTCTCCCATTACTTTTCTCATTGCTATGGTAAAAATATCTGACAAGTGCAACTTAAGGGAGAAAGGTTTTTTTTTTTTTAAATATATATTTTTGGATCTTTTAAAGGTTAAGAATCATTTGGCACTTTTCATTTTTTATTAGCATTTATTAATTGTAAAAAACAATGGGTTTATATGATATTTCCTACATGTATATAATCTCCTTGGATGGTGGAAGGGTTTATTGGGTCCACAGTTTGAGGTGATATAGTCTATTATGGCAGGGAAGGCATGACTACAGGGATGTGAGGCAACTGGCCGTATTGTCTCCATCATCAGAGAAGAGGCAGGATCTGGGTCTGGGCTATGGAACCACCAGGTTCCAAGTGACCTTCTTTCCCCAGCAAGGCTCCACCTCCTTCCCACACAGCACCACCGGCTGGTACAAGTGTTCATACACATGAACTCACGGGGGATGTTTCACCTCCAAATTGTAGTACCTCCCCTCCCTCCTTCCCTTGTTCTCTTGCCCTCCATCCCCTCCTTACCTTTATCTTACCTTCCTTCTTTCCCTCCTCCTGTCTCCTTTTTCCTCTTCTCGTCTCGTCTCCTATCTTCTCTCCTAATGAGAAAGCTTCCAAATGCATGAAGTAAAAACAAAATTAATGTGGAGGCTAGTTAAGCCCACACCTGGACTGGAGTATTTTTAATCATCCCATTTTCTTAGTCATTGGTATATCAGCTAGCTGAAAATGTCAATAAGGCTAAGGAAAACATGAACACTATCAATTGCCTGTACTTCACAGACATTTATAAGGCATCGGATCCAGACCGGAGTATGTATTCTTTTCAAATGCACCTGGAATACTTTCCAAGCTAGAGGTATGTTGGACTACAGTGCAAGGCTCAGTGACATTTGGAAGACCAGGAAAAGACGCAAGCTGAGCAATGTCGCTTGTGGGGCTGATATTCAAGCAGCTCAACTGGTCAGGATGCAGGAAGGTGACTTTACATACCAGCAGCTGATTTGGGCAGCAGTTTTCATCAGAGATCTGTGCACATCTGGATTCAGAGAAGCTGGGTTTGAAATAAGTCGCTCCTGCTGTCCAGCCCACCTGTCACAGTCCCAGAAAATGTTTCTTATTATTTATTTATGACTGACTCGGGAACAAAGGGGCAGGGAGTGCTAAACTGTCCTGATCCTCTAATTTCCCAGCACGGACTTTTCTGATTTCTCAGCCTCTGACAAGAATGTTAACAATTCATAAAGGGAGCTATCATGTTGAGACATAATGTTAGATATTGGAACTTATTGAAGGAGAATGCTGAGTTACACAAGTGAGCAGACCTGACGGACTGTAACTGCAGCTGTGTGAAGCCAATGAAGGTTACGGTTGACAGCAGGCTCTCTCTCTACCGTGGTGCTTTTCTGCCCCAAGCCCTAGCCACCTTCTTATTTCTCTGTGCTTTAAGATTATTGTCACAATGTCAGATCTTCATCTGCTCAGTGCGAGTAATGCCCTGGCTGTTTTAATAATGAAACTGGTCAATGTGATTGATGTCGTGGAATGGGATCATTGAAGTTACTGAAAATACACAGGACCAGCGCCTTGGAGGAACCAGAAGGAATTTTATTATAAAGCCTGAGCATCATAGTTGTTCTTACTTTTCACTCCAAATTTCTCCTTCTCCAAATAATCTCCTCCCACCCCAGCAAAGGCCGCAGTTACTACAGTAATGTGGGAAGGTGTTACTCTGGAAGAGCATAAGTTGAAAGATTATTTCCTGTCCAGTACACAGAGAGTTTAAAGTAGTGGGAACCCTGGTAGACTGACTACACTCCAGGCCAGGTTCTGTTCCCAAGAGTAATTGGCCAACACAAACTAACTCCATGGGTTTAGAAAAAGAAGAAAGCTTGAAGTTGGGTGAAGGGAGATATAGCGGTAGAGAGGGAGGATCTGGGAGGAGTTGAGGGTGGTAGAGATCAAAATATAGTGTATGACATTCTGCTTTCCAGTGCCACCCATTTTCATGGAAGTGACATAATTTTATTTTTCTTTGCAGCTGAAAAACTTCCATTGTGTAAAAAAGTACATTGTGTGAAACTCTCAAAGAATTGATAAAAATAACATTTAAAAATAAAATAAATTGGTGGGAAAAAGAAAAAAATATATATTTGAGACAGTGAGAAAGATGATTGATTGGATGATTGATTGTACATGAGTTACACTTGGCCACAAATGAGAACAGAACTAGTCCAGAATGCCACAGATCCAGAGCAGAGGGTGGAAGGGGACTGTTCTGATTGTAAGGAAGTCAGTCTCTCAGGTAGTCTTGGGGAGCAGATGTTGATGTTCCAGATCCACCGAGACTTATTACCGACAGCAGCACACAGTCCAGCAACCCGTACGAGCATCCTGGCCTTCGGCACCCCTTACTTCTGCTCCTTCAGCCTCCATGGGGGTACAAGCTAATTTACTTGGACCTCTGCCTCCTCTTTCTCCTCTTGCGCTTCAGCCTGTGCATTCGCTGCTCTCTCCACTTTGTTTTCATGGAGCAGGAATTTCAAGGAAGATGGTGCTAAGGTCAAGATGTATATATATCTTGGAGCTTTCCCGTGGTGGGTGCGGGGTGATCCCCAAGAGTGCCAGCTCAGCTGTTCAGCTCTCAAGCTCTTCTGTTAAGGATGTGTTATAATCCCACATTTGCCTCGTGTTTGATTCTTTGTCACTCCAGGGCGTTGGTGTCTAAGCAGCACTCGTCTCCTCCAGGCCCTTTCTAAGCTTTACTCGACGTCATTTGCAGTAGTTGTGATATACGACCTCAGGTCCAGGGAATGTTTACAAATACGCACAGGACTGATAGCCAAAGTACTGTAAGGGGTTTTTGCATCTCTTTTCCACCCAGACACTTTTGTCCTGTCTAGGCCCATGAAGGTCATGTCAACCCAAACCTTCAATCATATGCAGCTCAGGGCCAGGTGCTTTGTTGATAAGGGGGATTCATTTCCTTTGGTCCGGGAGCAAGCAGAGACTTAGTGAACGTCAATGACCACCCAAACTCACACAGAAAGTCATAGAGGAAATGTGACTTTCTGTCACGTTGCCATGCTGTCTCAAAGAGGTGAAACGGGAGTTTGCAAGTTGGTGGATTACACAACTCAGTTCCTCAGCCTTTCATTAATTATGAATCATCAACTCCCTCTGGCACTTTTAGCCACACCGTGTTCTGAGTTGAGATAAACATGTGAGGTCCTTTCACGCTATTTGTTCATTTGGTCAGTGGGAATGTGACCAGTTCCGTCAATCCCTTTGTCACAGACACAATGTGCCTTATTCAGCTCGTGAGCTCATGCTGCTTGAACAATCCTTTCTGTTGTTCTTCTGCTTCCTGGTTCTCGACGGCACAGACAAAGCCCTGGAGGTGCACAGGCCCTGACTCAGCCACTCAAAACACTGAGGAGGAGAGTCATGTGAAGGTTCAGAGTGGTGCTGTTTCATGGCTTCAGCCTTTCCCTTTTTAAACTTTATTTTTATTTTATTTTCAATTGAAAAAGTAACATGCCAAGATGACTGCCATTCTTATCGGTGGTTTCAAATTTTCACTGTCTGTGTTCCACTTTAACCTCTACACTTGTAACTTTCTCCCTCAAGAAGAGAAGCCAGCGGGAGGTAGTGGCGCATGCCTTTAATCCCAGCACTCAGGAGGCAGAGGCAGGCGGATCTTTGTGAGTTCGAGGCCAGCCTGGTCTAAAGAGCGAGATCCAGGAAAGGCACAAAGCTACACAGAGAAACCCTGTCTCAAAAAAAAAAAAACAAAAAAACAAAAAACAAAAAACAAAACAAAAAAACAAAAAACAAAAAACAAAACAAAAAAACAAACAAAAAACCAAAAAAAACCCCCAAAAACCCCTAAAAAACAAAAAAGAAAAGAAAAGAAGCCAACAGAAGGGGTGATTCTCCCTCCTCACCTACTTCATCCCTTCCTCCAATGTCCCTGAATCTCTCCACTCACTCTTGCTTCATCTCTCCAGTCAAAGTGAAAGAAGTTTCCATCCATCCTACATGTATTAATTAGGGTCTAGACAGGAAATACAGTCCACTCAGGAAATAAAAGAATTCCTTCAGATGGCTTGAAGGAGGACACATGCTCCCTTTCATTGAAAATAGATTTCTTTCATACAACATATTCTGAGTACAGTTTCCCTTCCCCTATCCCCCTAGTTCCTCTCCTCTCCACCTCTCCCCCCATCCAGATCCACACTCTTTCTTGTCTCTCAGAAAATACACAGGCATCTAAGGAATAATAAAACAAAATAAAATATAGTAAAATAAATAAAAAACAAACTGGAATATGACAAAACAACCAAACAAGAAAAAGAGCCAAAGAAAAGAAAAAGAAATGTGTACACACACACACACACACACACACACACACACACACACACACACACACACACAAAAGAATCCCATAAAAAACCCCAAACCAGAAGCCATAACACATATGCATAATATATATGTAAGGGAGAAAAGAATGCCATGACACCATGATGAGACAAAGAATCTCCAAAAATGCCATTGAGTTTATTTTGTGTTGGTCGTCTACTTCTGAGCATGGGGGCTACCCTTAAGAGTGGTTTGTTTCCCTAGTGAGACTCCCTAACTAATTTTTAATTTGCAAGTGGTTATCCACTGGAGATGGCTTCCGGGTTAGGGATTGAAGTGTGTGTGTCCACTTTTCCTTTCAGTTCTAGGACCCCATCTGATGAAGAACCTGTGCAGGCCCTGTGCATGCTGCCACAGTCTCTGAGTTCCTATGTGTGCCAGTCCTGCTGTATCTAGAAGACTCTAGGTAGGTACCAGCTCATCTTCTTGAAGGAGAAAACTCTTTGGAACAATGGGTCTAGCAGCAGGGGATGGACAGGACTTCAAGGAACAAACAAAAGAGGTGGAAACATCCTGAGCTGGCAGGATGACAATTGTCACCATCCCAGGACTGAAAACATTATGTAAGTAAACTGCAACAGCTCTGGGTTTGGTGTCCTGGGTTTTGGCACCAAAATGTTAGTAAATTGATGGCTGAAACTGATCTTAACCCCTTAATCAGGTCTTGCATATGCAGAGGGCCTAGTCCAGTCCCATGGGGGGCTCCACAGCTATTGGTCCACAGCTCATGAGTTCCCACTAGTTTGGTTTGGTTGTCTCTGTAGGTTTCCCCATCATGATCTTGATGCCCCTTGCTTATAGAATCCCTCTTCTCTCTCTTTGACTGGACTCCTGGAGTTCGGTCTGGTGCTTGGCTGTGGATCTCTGCATCTGCTTCTATCAGTTACTGGATGAAGGCTCTATGATGACAGTTAGGGCATTCACTGATCTGATTACTGGGGTAAGCCAGTTCAGGCACCCTCTCCACTATTGCTAGTAGTCTAAGCTGAGGTCATCTTTGTGGATTTCTGGGAACTTCCCTAGCACCCGGTTTCTCCCTATCTCCATAATGTCTCCCTCTATCATGGTATCTCTTTTTGCTCTCCCACTCCATCCCTGTTCCAGCTCGACCATCCTGTTCCCTTATGTTCTCATCTCCTATCTATTACGATCAATCCATGTGAGTCTATTAAATGGGTAACAGAATTTATTAAGATATAAATTGAGGAAATACATTCATGAATATAGAATGGAGTAGACAGCTGAAGTTGTCCTCTGATCTGACCAAGAGCAAATCCACCTCGCAGGCAGGAACAAGGAGAAGGGGCATGTGACCCTTCTCCAACTCCTTATAAGAGGTCATGTAAAATGGCAGGAAGCACCGCCTCCTTTGGGCAGTATAGCCCAAGGTCATGGGTGGAGCAAATACCACTACATCTATCCACTACTCTCCATTGCCCCCTCTCACCCCCACTTTACTCATGGAGATCTCATGTATTTCCCCTTCCCAGGGCAATCCATGTGTTCCTCTTAGGTTTCTCCTTGTTACCTAGCTTCTCTGGGGCTGTGGATTATAGCATGGTTATCCTTTACATCTAGTATCCACTTATGAGTGAGTACATACCATGTTTGTCCTTCTGAGTCTGGGTTACCTCACTCAGGATGATATTTTTGAGTTCCAACCATTTGCCTGCAAATTTCATGATGTCATTGATTTTTACTGCTGGGTAGTACTCCATTGTGTATATGTACTACATTTTCTTTATCCATTCTTCGGTTAAGGGGCATCTAGGTTGTTTCCAGGTTCTGGCTATTATGAATAATGCTGCTATGAACATAGTTGAGCATATGTTCTTGTGGTATGACTGAGCATTCCTTGGGCATATCCCAAGAGTGGTATAGATGGGTCTTGAGGAAGATTGATTCCCAATTTTCTAAGAAACCACCATACTGATTTCCAGAGTGCTGTACAAGTTTGCACTCTCACCAACAGTGGAGGAGTGTTCCCCTTGCTCTGTATGCTCTCCAACATAAGCTGTTAATCAGTGTTTTTGATCTTAGCTATTCTAAAATGTGTAAGACGATATCTCAGAGTCTTTTTGATTTGTATTTCCCTGATGACTAAGGATGTTGAGCAATTCCTTAAAAGTCTTTCAGCCATTTGAGAGTCTTCTGTTGAGAATTCTCTGTTTAGCTTTATAGCCCATTTTTAAATTGGATTGTTCAGTATTTTGATGTCTAGTTACTTGAATTCTTTATATATTTTGGAGATCAGCCCTCTGTCAGATGTGGAGTTGGTGAAGATCTTTTCCCATTCTGTAGGCTGTCGTTTTGTCTTAATGACCATGTCATTTGCCTTACAAATCTTCTCAGTTTCAGGAAGTCCCATTTATTAATTGTTGCTCTCAGTGTCTGTGCTACTGGTGTTATATTTAGGAAGTGGTCTACTGTGCCACTGAGTTCAAGACTACTTCCTACTTTCTCTTTTATCAAGTTCAGTGTAACTGGATTTATGTTGAGGTCTTTGATCGACTTGAACTTGAGTTTTGTGCATGGTGATAGATATGAATCTATTTGCAATCTTCTACATGTTGACATCCAGTTATGCCAGCACCATTTGCCGAAGATGCTTTTTTTTTTTTTTCCATTGTACAGTTTTGGCTTCTTTGTCAAAAATCAGGTGTTCATAGGTGTGTGGATTAATGTCAGGGTCTTCAATTCGATTCCATTGGTCCACATGTCAGTTTTTATGCAAATATCAAACTGTTTTTATAGTAGAGCTTGAGGTCAATGATGGTGATGCCTCCAGAGGTTGCTTTATTGTACAGGATTGTTTTAGCTATTCTGTTTTTTTTTCCATATAAAGTTGAGTATTGTTCTCTCTAGGTCTATGAAGAATTGTGTTGGGATTTTGAAAGGGATTGCATTGAATCTGTAGATTGCTTTTGGTAAGATTGCCATTTCTACTATGTTAATACTACCTATCCATGAGCATGGGAGATCTTTCCAATTTCTGATATCTTCTTTAATTTCTTTCTTTAGAGACTTAAAGTTCTTGTCATACAGGTTTTTTACTTGCTTAGTTAGAGTTACCCCAAGGTATTTTATATTATTTGTGGCTATTGTAAAGAGTAATGTTTCTCTGATTTCTTTCTCAGCCTGTTTATCATTTGTACATAAGAGAGCTACTGATTTTTTTGAGTTAATCTTGTATCCTGCCACATTACTGAAGGTGTTTATCAGCTGTAGGAGTTCCCTGGTAGAATTTTTGGGGTCAGTTATTTATACTATCATATTATCTGTAAATATCAAAAGTTTGACTTCTTTCTTTTCAATTTGTATCACCTTGATCTCCTTTTGTTGTCTTATTGCTCTAGCTAGAACTTCAAGTACTATGTTGAATAGATATGGGGAGAGTGGACAGCCTTGTCTTGTTTCTGATTTTAGTGGAATAGCTTTGAGTTTCTCTCCATTTAATTTGATGTTGGCTGTTGGCTTGCTGTAAATTGCCTTTATTACGTTTAGCTATGTTCCTTGTATTCCTGATCGCTCCAAGACCTTTATCATGCAGGGTGTTGGATTTTGTCAAAGGCTTTTTCAGCATCTAATGAGATGATCATATGGTTTTTTTCTTTCAGTTTGTTTATATGGTGTATTACATTGACAGATTTTCGTATGTTGAACCATCCTTGCATTTCTGGGATGAAGCCTACTTGATCATGGTGGATAATTTTTTGATGTGTTCTTGGATTCAGTTTGCCAGTATTTATTGAGTATTTTTGCATCAATGTTCATGAGGGAGATTGGTCTGTAATTCTCCTTCTTTGTTGCATCTTTGTGTGGTTTGGGTATCAGGGTAACTGTAGCCTCATGAAAAAAAGTTTGGTAATGTTTCTTTTGTTTCTGTTATATGGAACAATTTGAAGAGTATTAACTCTTCTTTGAAAATCTGGTAGAATTCTGCACTGAAACCATCTGGTCCTGGGCTTTTTTTGGTTGGGAGACTTTTAATGACTGTTTCTATTTCCCTAGGGGTTATTGGTCTATTAAATTGATTATCTGGTCTTGATTTAACTTTGGTATGTGGTACCTATCCAGAAAATTGTCCATTTATTTTAAATTTTCCAGTTTTGTGGAGTACAGGTTTTTGAAGTAGGACCTGTTGATACTCTGGATTTCCTCATTGTCTGTTGTTATGTCTCCCTTTTCATTTCTGATTTTGTTAATTTGTATGATCTCTCTCTGCCTTTTGGTTAATTTGGATAAGGGCTTGACTATCTTGTTGATTTTCTCAAAGAATTCATTGATTCTTTGTATTGTTCTCTTTGTTTCTATTTTATTGATTTCAGCTCTCAATTTGATTATTCCCTAGCATCTATTCCTCCTGGATGAGTTTGCTTCTTTTTGCTCTAGAGCTTTCAGGTGTGCTCTTAAGTTGCTAGTGTGAGATTTCTCCATCTTCTTTATGTGGGCATTTAGTGCTACAAGTTTTCCTCTTAGCACTGCTTTCATGGTGTCCCATAAGTTTGGGTATGTTGTACATTCGTTTTCATTGAATTCTAAGAAATCTTTAATTTCTTTCTTTATTTCTTCCTTGACCCATTGGTGATTCAATTGGGCATTATTCAGTTTCCATGAGATTGTAGGCTTTCTGTAATTTTTGTTGTTGTTGAAATCTAACTTTAAGCCATGGTGGTCCAATAAAATACAGGAGGTTATTACATTTTTTTTTTGTATCTGTTGGGATTTGCTTTGTGACTGAGTATGTGGTTGATTTTAGAGAAGGTTCCATGGGGTGCTGAGAAGAAGGTATATTCTTTTTTTGTTCGACTGGAATGTTCTGTAGATTTCTATTAAGTCCATTTGAGTCATAACATCTGTTAGTTCCCTTGTTTTTCTGTTAAGTTTCTGTCTGGCAGACCTGTCCAGTGGTGAGAGTGGGGTGTTGAAGTCTCCCACTACTAGTGTGTGGGGTTTGATGTGCGATTTAAGCTTTAGTAATTTTTTTTTTTTTTTTTTTACAAATGTGGGTGCCCTTGTATTTGGAGCATAAGTGCTCAGAACTGAAACTTCATCTTGGTGGATTTTTCCTGCGATGAATATGTAATGTCTTTCCTGATCTCTTTCAGTTGATTTTAGTTTGAAGTCTATTTTGTTAGATATTAGGATAGCTACACCAACTTGCTTTTTGAGTCCATTTGATTGGAAAGACTTTTCCCAGCCTTTTACTCCGAGGTAGTGTCTGTCTTTGAAGATGAGGTGTTTCTTGTATGCAGCAGAAGGATGGATCCTGCTTTCATATCCATTCTGTTAGCCTGTGTCTTTTTATAGGCAAATCGAGTCCATTGATATTAAAGGATATTAATGGCCAGTGATTGTTAATTCCTGTTATTTTTGTTGTTGTTGTTGTGTGTTTCCCTTCTTTGGTATTTGTTGTTTGGGATTATCTATTGCCTGTGTTTTCATGGGTGCATCTAATTTCCTTAGGTTGGATTTTTCCTTCTAGTGCTTTCTGTAGGGCTGGATTTGTGGATAGGCATTGTTTAAATCTGGTTTTATCATGGAATATTTTGTTTACTTTGTCTATGGCAATTGAGAGTTTTGCTGGATATGATAGTCTAGGTTGGCATCCATGGTCTCTTAGTGTCTACATAACGTCTGTCCAGGACCTTCTGGCTTTCACAGTCTCCATTAAAAAGTTAGGTGTTATTCTGATGGGTCTGCATTTATAAGTCACTTGGCCTCCCCCCCCCCCCCCAGATCTTAATATTTTGTCTTTATTCTGTATGTTTAGTGGTTTGATTATTATGTGGCACGGGGACTTTTTTTTGGGGTCCAGTCTATTTGGTGTTCTGAAGCTTCTTGTATATTCATAGGCATTTCCTTCTTTAGTTAGGAAAGTTTTCTTCCATGATTTTGTTGAATATATTCTCTGTGCCTTTGAGCTGGTATTCTTCTCTTTCTTCTATTCCTGTTATTTTTAGGTTTGGTCTTTTCATGGTATCCCAGATTTCCTGGATGTTTTGTGTTGTGACTTTGGTGGCTTTAATGTTTTCTTTGACTGATGAATCTATTTCCTCTATCCTATCTTCAATGCCAGAGATTCTCTCTTCCATCTCTTGCATTCTGTTGTTTATGCTTGCATTTGTAGCTCCTGTTTACTCAGATTTTACATTTCCAGCATTCCCTCAGTTTGTGTCTTCTTTATTATTTCTATTTCAGTTTTCAAGTCTTGAACTCTTTCCTTTACCTGTTTGATTGCTTTTTCTTGGTTTTCTTGGCTTTCTTTAAGGGATTTATTGATTTCTTCCAATTTTTGCTTGTCTTTTCCTTAATTTCTTTAAAGGAATTTTTCATTTCCTCTTTAAAGACCTCTATCATCTTTTTAAAGTCATTTTTTTTTTCGAGACAGGGTTTCTCCGTGTAGTTTTGGTGCCTGTCCTGGATCTTGCTCTGAAGCACAGGCTGGCCTCCAACTCACAGAGATCCGCCTGGCTCTGCCTCCTGAGTGCTGGGATTAAAGGCATGTGCCACTGCCGCCCATCCTTAAAGATCCTTAAAGTCATTTTAAGGTTGATTTCTTCTGCTTCTTCTGTGTTGGGATTTTCAGGTCTTGATGATGTAGAACCACTAGGTTCTGGTGGTGCCATATTACTCTTTATGTTGTTGAATGTATTTTTGCACTGATGTCTACCCATCTCTTCTTCCAATTGGTGCAAACAGTGTCTGTGTCTGAGTGAGCCTCTTTTGGTCCAATGGGAGCTCTTGGTCCAGTCGGAGTTCTTGGTCTGATTGGAGCTGGCAGAGTCTGTGTCTCAGGGAGCAGCTGTGGTCTCGGAGGATGGGTTGGGTTTGGGAGGTGGAGTGGGGCTTGTAGGTTACAGGGTCCAGTGGGGGATAGTGGTAGTCAGGCCTGCTTATAGGAGTCCTGCCTGCTGGCCTGCAACTGTGGCTGCAATGGGTGGGGGTATTGTGCATGGGTTGTACCCCTGGGCCTAAAGCCTAGAGGCTGGGGTGATCAGCTAGGAGAACAAAAACTCACCTCTTGGTCCAATCAGAGCTGGCAGAGTCTGTGTCTCAGGAAGCAGCTGTGATCTTGGAGAATGGGTAGGTTTGGGGGGTGGGGTGGGGCTTGTAGGTTACAAGATCTGGTAGGGAATAGTGGTAGACAAGCCTGCCTGCTGGCATGCAACTGGGGCTGCAATGTGTGGGGGTATGGGGGTGCAGGTTGTGCCCCTGGGCCTAAAGCCTAGATGCTGAGGTGATCAGCTAGGAGAACAAAAACTCACCGCTTGCTCCAATTGGAGCTGGCAGAGTCTGTGTCTCAGGGAGCAGCTGCAATCTTGGAGGATGGAGAGACTCTTTGTCATGAGCTGTACTCTTCATGGGTCAGTCTCCTGGCTGTCCTGGGCAGGACAGAGAAGGCTAGAGCCTGGATCAAGAGGGAGGATCAATAGAAAGTAACCAGCCCGTTGTATGTAATATAGGGGACTTAAAACAGTCCAAATTTATTTTCTTATAATTTGAAGGTCAGGAGCATAAAATCAAGTGTCAGTAAGGCTATGCTCTTCTGGAGGCTTGAGAAGAGTCAGTTTCTTTTCTTTTCTTTTTTGTTTGTTTGTTTTTCGAGACAGGGTTTCTCTGTGTAGCTTTGGCGCCTTTCCTGGATCTTGCTCTGTAGACCAGGCTGGCCTCGAACTCACAGAGATCCGCCAGGCTCTGCCTCCCAAGTGCTGGGATTAAAGGCGTGCGCCACCACCGCCCGGCTTAAGAATCAGTTTCTTTTTCCTTCTCTGTGTGTGTGTGGGGGGCACCTGCATTCCTGTCCCATGGTGCTTCCTGTAGCCCTCTGGCTTCTGCTTCCATGGCCACAGTCTGCCCCTACTAAATGATTCTCTTGCCACCTTCTGTAAGGATTCTTGGGATGGCATGGGGCCCCTGGGGACAATCAAGGATAACAACCACTCCATCGAAAGTATCTTAACTTTTTCTTTTTTAATCATATCTGTCAAATCCATTTGCCATACAAGATTCAGATTCCGGGGATTCAAGATGTGGGTGTCTTTGAGGGATGTTATTCTGCCTCCCCAGACTATCTGCTTTTCCTTGATGGCCTAATCAGTATTTCTCTCACAGCTCTATTCTCCCAGCTGAGCACAAAGCTGCCTGTGGTGGAAGGGGAAGTCACGTGGCCCAATCTTTTCCCTCAAAGCTCCTGCTATTGGCTCTAGGTGGCTCTAGGGGCTCTTTGTAGGTTACAGCTGAGTTCCTCTGGTGGGCTTCTGGGGTTGAGTAGAGGATTCCACAAAATGTCCCACAAAAATCTCAGGACACGTGTTGGGAAGAGAGGTGCTGCAGATTAATCCACCTCCTCCGTGTTTCTGTTTCTTTTTGTAGGACTAATCACTCCCATTAAAACCCACTGCACGTTTCCAGGGCATTAAAAATGTATTTGATTTTATGCTGGGCATGTCTTCCCAAACTGGGAAGAAACCCACACTGAACAACTCTGAACCAATAATACGGTTTTGCACCACAAAGTTTGCAGGAAATGGGAGTTCTGTGGAGTTGAGGCTGACTTATCTGGCCCCAGAAAATAGACACATTCCAGAAATAGCCCCATGTGGCTAGCTCCCCTCCTGGCCTTCCAAATTGCCCTAGCGTCTATTTACAACTTGGGGTGGCTTGCTTGCTGATTTTCTCTCAGGATTGGTGAGGCTGGAGCTGATGCTTTCTGCTGGGATGGGGTGGGAAACGGGGGGGGGGGGGGGGGGGGGGGGGGGAGGGAGGCTTCCTTTGCCCAGATAGTCTGTCTGGATTTTATATACTATATTTTGGATCCAGCCACCCTTAATAATCACTGAAGAAATGCTACATGGAAGCTGCATTTAGCAAATGGGGGAGGGGGACCACAATTAACATCACTCACGAAAATGTTTGCATTCAATGACAAGTTAATGTTTTAAGAACGATTTACAGACTAGCTAAATATTTTGACAGAGAAACGAAAGTAACTGTGAAGACCACTCCATCTGGATCCCCTTATTTATTGCCTGAATATTTACATGACTGCTTAGAAGTTTCACGATCTGAGAATTAATGTACAGAAAAGGAGCTCATCTTTTTTGGCCAGAGTCTGGGGGCAACTGTGAATTGAGAATAAGAAGCTAGAACACAAGCCCATCTAACCCTCCGAGAGTTTCCCTTCCCTTATTCACATACCCAGTACTAATAATACCCCTCCAATAACACCAAACCTCAACTTCTGTTTTTTCAAAGTTTCAAACAATTTTTATTACCATATAATCCAGAGACATTTCCTTTGCTTAAAATATACACAGGGAACACGATTCTTTAATGTGAACGATAACTTATGTCCTGCCTCCACTACTTGGGCGGCTTCATGGCTGGGGTGATATAGGTAAGGGACCATCTAGGGCCTCTGGTCTTGGCCTCTGTGTTTCATCCCTGGCTAGTATAGTCCTGGGCTGACCTAGTTCCCCCTCCACCCCCATGCACATGTCGGGGATGTGAAATGGGGAACCATCCTTCCTCAACCTGCCTCCTATACATGACTTGGGGGGATGAGGACTGCTAAGTCTTGGGGATCTGGGAGCAGAGTTCAAGGTACCCTATTGGGTCCTCACTTAGGGAGTGCAGTCCTTCAGAAATTCCTCCTACTAGACCCGGAGTAGAGCTACAGAGCACATGAGGGCTCACCCCACCCCTCTGGCCTGCAAACTGCTCCTATAATGTCACCCCATGTAGTGGTAGAAACAATGTGGAGCTTGTTGCTGCTGCTGCCTGTCTTGGCTGGGGAAAGTAGGGGGTTGGGGCAGACACGGAGCACCAGACTTTTCTATGTCCTTTAAAAGGCCAAGATGAGGAAGGGGTAGGACAATGCAGAAGGAATGGATACCACCCAGTGTGCAGCACAAAACCTAGCCTTGGGAGCTCTGGTGTTGGTGGTACCAGGCCGGAGTCACCTCCAGGGCTGCTTTCTGGGTAGGGTAGCAGCCAACCTGGTCACCCATGCCAGGCCTATGACAGCACACCTACCCAAGCCTCGAGAGCTTTCTTCTCTAGGTCCCCAGGTTGTCTTGCCATGGGTGGGAAGGTCACTCAGAGTGCCTGAAGAAGCAGGAGTGAGGTGTTGCAGCCTGGTGACTGTAAGGTGTGCACTGTCACCCTGCCTTGACCTCTGTAGGGCAGGAGGAGGATGACTGGCCCCCAGCCCAGGGTCCTGCCCTAGAGAAGCTGATTGTCTCCTTACCTCTAGTACTTGGCAACATGAGGTCTTGCAAACACTAAGCTGCCCCTGCAAAGTGTAATCTCCAAGACAAAACCAAACCCACGGTACAAACATGTTATACATAAATGTCTTTCCTCCTAGGGGGTGGGGGTCTGTGTTGGGTGCTGTGGACCTGGAGTCAGCAGGAATGTAGTGTGTATAGTGTCCACTAAGGTGGCATACAGTCTCCTGCCCTGACTTCATGATCTGAGCCCCACGCTATTGAAATGGCTTCTATTCAGTAGCTTCTGTGTTAGGTCTTCAAAGAGAGAGAAGGGGAGCCATCCTGCTGTGAACAGAGACGTGAATCAGGCCACCCATCTATGAGACTGCTGCATGTACCTACCAGGTAATGCAGGTGATGGGTGGCAGACAGAGGTGCAGGCACATGGCCAGAAGAGCCCTGCTTGGACCCTCACCTGGCAGGTGGAAGGGGAAACTTCCTCCTGTGATTTCTGTCTTTCTGTCTCTATGGAGGGGTCCCACCTTTCTTTCAGTGTTCCTTTGCTGCAGGAAATGGATCAGAAGCCTGGTAAGGGGTTGGAAGGAAGCCACACACTGGATCTAAGCACAAAACTCTCCTATTGCTGTGCTGATGGGCCATGCCAGTGTCCTTGTGTGTACCACGAAGTAGCAGAACCATAATCCACATGTTCCCAAAGGATGGCACTGCAGATGTATGTAGGTATGGAAAAAGAGAGAAGACAAACTTTTTAGAGGGGCTAGCCCTGCTGGTGTACAAGTTCTGCTCCTGGGAAAGGCTAGGGTGGTGTCCTGACAGTGTGGTTCTGATGCTGGTGCAGGCAGACAGGTTGGACAAGGGGTCCAGGGGGCAGTGAGGACCTCTGTCTGGTCAGTTCAGTCCTTAGAGTGGTCCAGACCAAGGGCAGGGCCTCACAGCTTGCCCCAGCCAATGCCAGGTGAAGAGCAGGCTGTAGGGTGCTCGACTGCCCAGCCATGGTGGACACTGACTAGTGCCACCACTGAAGTATTGAAAAGGCATTTGGCTACAACCTCCACCATGGGGACCGGATTTTGTCCAAGGTCAAATGCTACCCTGTCAAGATTAGCAAACCTCAACTTTTAATGAAAGTGTGGCTCTCAGTGTTAATCGTGGATAGATGTGGTTGTAGTTGTGAGGGCAATGAGTGGCTGCTATGGAGGGTGCTTAGTATAGAGTGCGAATGATACACAAAAGAACTTATTTGAACATCAGGAATTTCAGGTCTATAGAGGTCTGAGAGAAGGTACTTACAGCTGTCTTGGAGTGTCCATACAATGTATCAAGGAGAAGTTAGGCAGTCATGGAAAGGTTCCTGTAGCTAAGCATTCTGAGGTTGGGCTGGGAATGTGCACGAGGTTGGAGAGTCAGGGCTGATGTTTTTCAAGCATGCTGGGCCTAGGGTCCACCTGGTTCCTTGTGCCCAGTCTATTATCGTTTGGATATGAAATGCCTCCCCCGTAGGCTCATGTGTTTGAATACTTGGTTGGTCCTTAGCTGGTGATACTATTTTGGGAGCTTTGGGGAAGGTAGTGAGGTAGGGCCTCGTTAGGAAGTGGGTCACTAGAGGCAGGCCTTGAAACTTCTAACCCATGCCTGCTCTGGCTGAGCTCTGTTTCCTGGTATGTGACCATGTGGGCAGGCAGCTGCTTGATGCTCCTGCCACACATGGCTGCTAGTCACCATCCCTTCCTACTGTGATGGGCTATATCCTCTCAAACAGTGACACCCCCCCCCCCCCATAAATCCTTACTCCTCTAAAGATTGCTTTAGGCATTTTATCACCGCAACAGGAAAAGGAATGAGCAACCTCCTTCTTGGTCAGCTCTCTCTTCTAGAGACCTCTGGTCATCTCCCACCCTGTGAAGTCCCCGATGTCTTTAAACAGCAGCAAGATTGCCTTTCTGCATTATGTACGTAGCACTGAAAATGTTTCTTTTCTGATCCTCACACCCCAAATTGTGCCAAGTGGAAGCTTTGCTTTTAGTGTGAACACTCGTTTGGTAGTAAGTTCCTACCTGGACTAATATGGGGCCATTGCTCAGGGGAAAGTGACAGGCAGAACAGGAGTGGCCCGGACTTGGAAGTGGCTCCTTGTTGGACAGGTGGGCCAGTCCGTTCTGTGTGTGGGTCTCAGCTTCGCAGTAAGAGAGAGCAGGCATGGGCTGCTAAAGACCCTGAGTACAGTTGTCCCCAGGTCCACCCCGCCCAGACAGCACTGCGTGAGTCCTCTGGAACCTGGGTATGCTGAGGCCAAGAGATCTTGTATTTACATAATCAACTTCCTGTTACATGAAGAAATGGACAAGTTCCTTACAGAAACAGTGTGCTGACTCATTATTATGAAAATATCTCTTATATTTGAAGAGACTAGAGCTTTTGTTGGAACTCACAATGGAGCTTCTAATAATACAGCCTGAGGTTGCTTAACTCTCAAAACTGCTATCCTGCTGTGTCCTCAGCCTGTGTAACTCGTCTTTAGGAGAACAGTGTTACAACCAACCTTACTTGCCTTGGATTTCCCATGTAATCAACGTTTACAACCTAAACTCATACATAGCTGTGATCTTAAGCTGTCTACTCTTTCGTGCCTCAGACCCAGAGAACAATGCATGTGTGGTTTGTATGTGCACTGTGATAATCACTTGCTAAAAACTGTAAACAAGTCAGCAGTGAGCTTATGAAACAGATATGAACCTAAAGTGCTGGAAGCAGCACCCAAAGACAGCTTGATACGTTTACAGTACTGCGGTAATCTGGGTAAATTGGAGTGAATAAGTTAATTCCCTGCAAAACTCTGTTGAAGATTTCCATAAAGTACCCCCACATTCCTTCCTCATGTGATGCTTCCTGTGCTGTTCAAATAAGCAGAGAGCAAAGTCCTTTGTTATAGACAGACAGAGCAGAAGTCACAAGCTAGAGAGAGATGGAAGACACAGGGAGAGAAGTGGAAAATTCAAACCTGGATTCCCTCTCGGTCAGACTTCCTTCATGTGACACAGACACATATTGGTGACTCCGAATTTATCACTAATGCATTTAACCGGCATGAAACAAAAGTCACACTGCCTGAAACAATGAATCAGTGACCCAGGAAGACTCATTTATTCCTGGTCCTCAGAGTCTTGCTTGCTATTGTCGCTATATGCCTCACTCAAGGGACTGCAGTGATTCCTGACTTACTTAGAGCCACGAATGGAATAGTCAAGATGAGCATCCGGAAAATGAGATGGGCTGCTGTTTGATGTTGTTTTCTGAGGCTGTCTGTGGGAAGAAAAGGGCTTTGAAGAACTTGAAGTTGGTATGTACGGGTGGGAAGATCTCTAGAATATTAAGGGAGGTGTTAGGTAGCTAGTAAAGCCAAACCAAACTAAACCAAACCAAGCCAACCCAACCCAAGCCAACCCAACCCAAGCCTACCCAACCCACCTAACCCTTTCTTTCCATGCAAGGTCCTAAGGTTTGAGGGATGCATTATCATCACTATCCCACTAGGTGGCACTGCTAATCTACACTTGCATGCCTGAATCGGTTTCTATGGCAACAAGCTTACAAATTTGTGGGAGAGAATTGGTCTTGTTTTCTGGCGCTGGTGCATTTGTGTGTGTGTGTGTGTGTGTGTGTGTGTGTGTGTGTGTGTGTGTGT
>CABHPP010146856.1:9424-25349 GCA_902168425.1 Peromyscus attwateri | reverse complement strand
TGTGTGTGTGTGTGTGTGTGTGTGTGTGTGTGTGTGTGTGTGTGTGTAAGAGTTTTGAGTGTTCAGAAGCCTGATTTGTGCACAAGAGACTGTTGATTTACAGCTGTCAAAGAGATAGAGAATCAAGTAAACATTATCATACTGAGTAAGGTAATAAGGAAGGGAGAGCAGAGATATCACTGCTCCTAGTGTGGTAACAAACTGCCTTCACCTGGTGGCTCTCAAACTGTGATGTTTTTGATGCATGTGGCAAAGCAGCGGGTCTAGAGCACGCTAGGAGCCGGGTGGGCTTTGGTCTGCATTTGCTTTTGAGTAAGAATCATGGCAGGAGCTCGGCTGGGGAACGCCATGGCTGCTTGAACTGTCAGTGTGCTAGGGAGGTAATGCTGGGAAACGTTACATCTGCCCACACATCTAGTTCTCCCCATTGCTGTACATGTAGACATTTATTCATCTCTCTCTCTCTCTCTCTTGGAAGTGGGCATCCCACGCTCTCTGTATAATATGTGTTTCTGGAATATAGCGCTGTTAGCACATCTCTCTTTCTTAATCAAACGCCAGTCCTCTGATCTTTCAACTCATACTTTTCTCTGTAGGAGCTGGATGCTTCATATCCAGAAGTTACTGTTTGGGATTCTAGAGCTAGGAAGGAGTACTTCTCATATGCACAAGAATTCTGAGGCACCGTGCAGGGGAGTGAAAGTACTCATTGGGGATCCAGTTTCTAGGCTGCAAGGGAGCCTGTGGACACTCCTTCTATGTGGGTCCTCATGGAGCCCTGAGTCCCAGGTTGGAACCAGACCAACAGACTCAAGGTTACATGTGTGGTAGCAAGGGTTGGAGGAGGCCCACCTATGTTTGGGGTTTTGTGCTGTTTGCTTTTTGGGAATTCTGGTCAATGCACTTATCTGAAACATAGTTTAATTTTAGTCTTCTTTGAGAAAAGAGAATGAGAGGATGAAAATAATAGAAGAATTTTACAATGATACCCCTATCATTGGAGTTTCACCTGGATAACTGTTAGGGATATTTTCTAGAAGAGTTTAAAAATTGAAAATATTTTGAAATAACTTCAGAATTACAGAAAAGTTAGAAGGGCACAAAACTTGCCATATATTCTTGACCATCACGTTGAAAGTTTGCCTTTCAAAAAAGAAAGTTTGCCTTTCATCATAATACAGATACTTTTTCTTCTATTTAAAAGTTTCTTTTTTGAGACACTGTCTTGCTACATTTCCCTGGCTGTTTGTCATGGCCACCTTCTTACATCTGCCTCTTAGGTCCTGGGGGTAGAGGAGTGGGCCATCTTACTTGCTTCAAAATATGTAATTTTTAAGTGGTATTTTTAGTATAATATGACCTCTCCTTGTGTTTAACTAGTTCAATCACACTTTGCTAAGGACAAGAAAATCTCTCCTAGAACCACCTTACAATGACCAAAGGCAGGAAATTGGGCTGGGGAGACTGCTCTGTTAGCAGAGTGCTTGCCTTGCAAGCTGAGGACCTGAGTTTGTGCCTTAGAATCTGTGCAGAAGATGGGCGTGGTGGCGCATGCTAATAATGCCTCTGCTGGGAAGGTGAAGACAGGTAGATTCCTGGGATACACTGGCCAGCCAGGTCTACCTGAACTAGTGAGCTCTAGGCTAGAGAGAGACCCTGTCTTAAGAAACAAGGAGGGCAGCTGAAGACTGACCTCTGGCCTCCACACAGGTGCACACATATAAGCCTACCTCACGTGCACCTGCACACACACAGACAGACACACCTACATACACATACACACGTACAGAAAAGCAGGAAACCAACACTATACTTTTATCGCATGAGTGGGAATTATTGAAATGTTATCAGTGGCTCCAGGGCTGTGTCTCACAGCATGGAGAAAAGATTTTCATGGCCACAGAGCCAACTTAGAATCACATTGCGTTTACTTGCCATAGTCCTTTCTCACCCGTAGATCTTGGGGCCTCTTGCAAGAACACTATCTGAGCTATACCCCAGCCCCATGGCCGTTTCTAGAATGACCACTAGGGGCTGGTAATGGAAAATGTACAAATCCACACACACTTAGATGCAGCTCCCAACTCATCAGTTCCCAACTGTGTGACCTGGGAAAGGCTGCTAACCTCTTCCAGTACCAGCTTTCTCCATACAGTGTAGATCACGGTCTGAGTCTCTAAGCATCAACAATAATATCAATGGTGTGATACATTCAAAGAGCTGGGAGGTGGGGGACCACACCTTTAATCCCAGCACTTGGAAGGCAGAGGCAGTTGGATCTCTGGTCTACAGATCCAGTTTCAGGACAGCCAGAGTGACACAGAGAAACCCTGTCTTAAAAAACCAACCAAACAAACAAAAGATACATGGTAAGACCTTTATCAGAAGGTCTCGTCAGTGAAGCTGAACAGGGCATTTACTCATTTGCAAAGGGGCTTCTTTGACATATTTTCATTTTCTTAGCTTTGGACCATGGTGGTTTAAATAAACATTTAAAGATAATTCATGATCTCAACATTAGAAACCATTACAAATACCTAAAACTTTCTATAACTTCCCTAATAAGTTAAACTCTTTATTTTGGGAAAGCCGTGCGTTCACACGCAGTTGTGCTACATGAAACCGAGAGAGCTCATATTCGTTTACCGGTGTTCCCTCAATGATGCGATCTTGCAAAAGAATTAGCACAATGCCACAGCTGTGTCTCTGTCACAGATGCCACAGGATACAGGGCAAGTGCCCTGTCCACACCTGTCCTTCCTTCACCAAAGCCCTCTTAGCCCCTGGGAGACCCTGATTGGTTCTCCAGGCTTATAACTTAGTTATTTCATATATCTATATGTAGCTTCCATCATAAAGTATGTAACCTTTTGAGGTTGGGTTTCTTCTCCTCCAGGTCTTATTCTCTGGAGTCTTATGCTGTAATTAGTGGGCTCGCTTTAGGAAACACCACTTCTAGGTTATATGTGTGGGGTGGTGGTGAGGAAGGACACAGAGGGAATGCGTGGGAACAGAGAAGGGCACACTATGAGGATTCTGTAATGAAACTCATTACTTTGCGTGCTAACTTAAAGTTAATAAGAACATCCCGGTGGTGGCGCACGCCTTTGATCCCAGCACGCGGGAGGCAGAGACAGGCAGATCTCTCTGAGTTCGAGGCCAGCTTGGGCTACAGCATGAGTTTCAGGAAAGGTACCAAAGCTACACAGAAAGAAACCCTGTCTTGAAAAACCAAAAACAAACAAACAGACAAACCCCATATTGCATATTATTGCATAGCATTCCACAGCATGGATGTGCCATGGTTTAGAGCTTTGTTTTTGAAGCTCTATTCACTTGGCAACCCATCAGGATGCACAAGCTTCAGCTTAGAAAGAAGGGGGCTGGAGAGATGACTCAGAGGTTATGAGCAATTGCTTCTCTTCCAGAGGACCTAGGCTTGATTTCCAGCACCCACATGGTGGCTCACAGTCATCTGTAACTCCCAGGCACTCCCAGGGTGCACATTCATACACATAAAATAAATATAAAAGAATATATGCCAAACTCAAGAAAAAATGTTTTGAAAAGATTTCACTGTAGAGGTGTAGACATTAGTAGATTTTAGTATTTCTTTTTTTTTTTTTTTTTTTGGTTTTTCGAGACAGGGTTTCTCTTGTGTAGTTTTGCGCCTTTCCTGGAACTCACTTTGTAGACCAGGCTGGCCTCGAACTCACAGAGATCCACCTGCCTCTGCCTCCCGAGTGCTGGGATTAAAGGTGTGCGCCAAGTATTTCTTAAATAACGAAATAAACTGAACACAAAATAGTCTTCCAGGAAGAAGATGACAGAGATGAGTGGCTCCCAGCAGTTACTGGGACATCACTCTGGAGTGGCATCATTAACAGTGCATCTTGCTGGTGTATATTTTGTCAAAATTCTTGATTATATTAAATTAAGAAAGACAGTAGCAAAGACTTATATGGCCAAAGTTCACAAGTCCATCTTGGGTTTTGCACGTTTTTATAGTTTATACTTTGCATTTCTTTTACTTAGAACATTGGAACTAAGAAGAAGGCAATAAAGCCCAAGAGTAAGTGGTTGTAAAGGAAGTTGTGGAGGATGTTTAACAATCATGTAGGAAACCTGAGTTATGCAGTTTCAGGACATTTAGCACTCCAGTGAATAAATAAAATATGTATAACATTTTAACTCTTCCTTCCAAATCCCTATACAGGGTGGATAGTTGAATTGAGCCCAGCACTTTATTTTTAAAAATTAAAAATCATATTAGAAAAATGGGAGATCACTTTCTTTTGGCTCATAAGGAAGGAGTCTTCCATTCCTTGATCTAGAATAAGACTTTGCTCCATCTCCTAGGGCCACTTAACATCGGACACAGCAGGTACAGAGGAGAATGGAAGTAAACATGAAATCAGGGCAGTGGGTTTGGAGATATTTTGCTTTGGAATCTTCTGGAACACCTTAGGTGTCAAGTTTTAAGAAGCTGTAGGTAATTTCACTGTAGGTTGTTAGACACTCGAACCACAGGCATGTTTCAGCTTTACTTTTTTTTTGGTCATTAGAATCCTAATTGCTGTAAGTTATTTTCATTATTAGAATGCACCCAGATATTGGTTCTGAGACTGTTTGTTCCATCCTGAGAGGAACCAGAGCCACTGCCTGGCATTGTCATGCATTAAATTAGAGGCCCGGGAAACTGAAAACCTTTCCAGTCATTGATTTTTTTTTCTTACTGGTGAGCAGTACGGTAGCCACCTTCAGGATAAATGACTTGAGAGACACATGCCAGCTGTGTCCTTTGCCTGTCCTCCATGCTTAGTTGAAGGGCCTCACCCTAAGCTGTGTCCAGTCCTACTTACTGCCGAGCATGATCAACAGGTGGCCAGCTCTTTCCTTGTGAACCATCAGGCATCCAGAATGCCTGTGGCGACAGAGATAGGCAGGCTGGATTCTTGTATCTCTCAGCCAGACTTCCAGGGCGCTGGGTTGTTCTGCCTTGGCCCTTAGGTTACACTCCGCTTAGGTGGGGTTCTCTGTATCTGTTTGAACCCCAAATCAGGGACACCAGACCATGAACACAGACATCAAGGCTCCAAGACTGCGACAGTTCTGAGATGACCTCTAGGGGGCAGCATCGCCTCGCTCCTAACTCCTGCCTTCCTTGGGTGTGGCTCCACTTAGTGCCCCAGGCTTTGCAGACAGTTGGAGCAGCTTTCAGCAAACTGCACTTTCCTCGGGATGACAGCTGCACTCCCAGCTGCTTCCACTGCTGTGGTTAATCTTTTCCGTCTCTGCCACCCCAGATCAGACATGCATTTCTGTCTCAGAGCCAGGGGATTGCCTTTTTACAGAGCACAGGGGCTGAGAATCTTGCTCCATACTCTGTATTGTGAGTTTCATTACATGAGAAAAAGATACAAGTTATCTCTTCATTTTAAGCTGTTGAGGGGGAACACATGTGTTTTCTACTCCTTTGATCCATCATTGTCTCTGCTAGACAGTCTCCTCCCCTCAAACAGCAGGTAGCTTGGGACAGACAGGGCATCTGCCTGTTTGCTGCTGATGGGGGGTGGGGTGTGTGTGTGTGTGTGTGTGTGTGTGTGTGTGTGTGTGTGTGTGTGTAGTGTGGGACAGGGGATAGGAATGTGGACCCAGGGGCTGCTTCATACCTTAGGAGTTTCTCCAGATATCCAGTCATTCCTCAACCCTCAGCAGCACAGAGATTCCCAAGCACCCAGCTGTTAAGACCCACTTCCCAACTTTGGTTTTCCTGTATATCATTGAGATCATGGTAGTTAACATGGGTCTCGCTCTCATTGTTCAGGAGGCTTGAACAGCCCATACCTTCCCCATAACCTTTTCAAAGCTAAAGGTACAGAGGTGAGTCAAATCCAGATGCTGTGACATATATCAGGTGTCTCAGCTACTTGGAAGGCTGAGCTGGGAGGCTCCCTTGAGCCCAGGGGTGTAAGGCCTGCCTATACAGCATAGTAGACCCCGTCTTTAATAAATGAACAGACAAATTAGTAACTAAGCACACAGTCAAAGGCAGTTAAGAACAGAAAGACCTAAGAACTGATCTGTTGTTACTCCCTTTGAAAACCTCATGCCTTGGGGATAGCCAGGTTGATGAGGGTCACAGTATGAACACAGTACAGCTCTAAAGGAAGAGCTGGATGGATATTTTCTGTGTCACTAATGGTGCCTCTCAATGTCCTGAGAGTTGTGTGCAAACCACTGATGAGAACAGGGTGGGTGAGGATGCCACCTGAGTAAAGCATGTGGCTCTTCAACCTCTGGGTTTCCCTTGTGGCTCCTTGACCTTGCATTCATGCATCCCCGGGTGATTTTCAAGCATCCTCACATCTCTTGTTCTATTAGATACCTCACAGTGTGTGGTAGCAACCTAGGCATTCTGCCCAGAACCACAGAGTTTCCTCCAGGAGGAACGAGGACTAGACTGAAGGTCTCTGGACATCACAGTCTGTGCTCTTTCTTCTGTATTTTACTACCTGGCCACAAATATTGTCTTTCTGCAGAGCTGGAAGGCAGAGACCTTGGGTACCATGGGTGCCCTGCTGTGTCCCTGTGACCTTGTCTTTAAAAACAGTGGCTGGCCACACCATGGCCTCACGGCCTCCAGGCTGCCTTCAGTTACTTAGAGGGTAACCATGGACCAGCAACCTACATCCAGAGTGTAAGAGATGCAGGCCTCCGGCTTTATCCCAGGTTTGCTAGGTCACATGCCTCTAGTCTACTCTCTCTTTGCAAGTGTTGCTCTTCTGTCATGAGACCTGTATGGTCAGAGCTGGCCCTACTGGGGAAGCTGCTATCAAAGTGTGTGTGCACACGGATGAAGAGGCTTTCATTTCCTGTGTTTTGTGTGGTTTTCACAGGGCTAAATTACTATCCAAAGTGTAGATCATCCAGTGTGGTTCTGATGGTGTAAATCACACCAGGTCTATGTGATTCTGTGACTGGAACACTAAAACTTCATAAGTGGTTAAAGATGGTCCTGGCTTTTTAGCTCCCCCTTTCTTTGTGATGGCAACACCAATCTGCTGCTTCATGAGACTCAAGAAAAGCAGAGTGTTTAGGTCCTCTCTCTATGCACTGATGTTGAAGAGGCCTCTGCTTGTGAGTGTGTTTTCTGTTGATTGTTTTGCTTACGGTGGCCAAGGAGAGTGTGTCCCTGGGAACAGGAGAGGTAGTGAGTGATATTTCAGGGCAGATGAATAGCAAAAGGTACCTGCTCCACTAGGCTAAGTGGGACAAGCTTGACCAGCAGAGCTGACCATATCTCAGCCCCATATGAAGGTTCCTACAGCTCTGTGTAGGGTATGAACTATAAAAGTCCCAGTGACAGGCAGGAGTGAGGCTTGAAGGAGCCACATGATAAAGATAGTAGAGATTAGTGCTCCAAAGAGAAATTGAGCTGTTGTTCCTCAACACTGAAATGGATGTTCTGTGAGCAAGATTAGTTGTTGCGTTTATCCTTGGGAAAGACAGGCTTCTGGACCTCTCTCTAAAAGGTACGATCAAGAACTAAGTCTGTCTCTGGAATCCCAGGCCCCAGATCTCCTTTAGGACCCCTGTTGGTTTCTTCCTTAGGCCTGAGTCCTGAGGGTAGACTCTACCCCCAGACATACACCCAAGGCCTTGGTAAGGCAGGTATGTATGAGAGTAGTCAGTGTCTGTGGATGGAAGGAGAAAGGAGAGCTCAGGTGTGTGGGGTGGGGAACTCAAATGTACCTGAGGCCTGGGGATGACTGAGTAGTGACTGCAGATAGAAGATGAAGGCAGACATACAGTGTGGGTAGTCCACCTGCATGGGGGGCACCTTGGGGGATGGGATGGAACCTTCCTGGTAAAAACAGGGGACGGCTGGTGCTGAAGTGTGGAGGGCTGACATGCAGGGCCAGCTCTCTCTACGCTGCCACGTGACATGGAAGAACGTGACGCTAAAAAACCAGGGGTCTGAGTATTTGAATGCCAAACCTGCCTGTGTCTATGTATGTGCACATACATGCCTGGTATACATGGAGATCAGAAAGGAGAAGCCATATGCCCTAGAGCTGGAGTTACAGAGCTGCTACGTAGATGCTGGGAGCCAAACCTGGGTCCTCTACAAGAGCAGTCAGTTCTCTTAACTGCTGAGCCAGCCTCCAGCACCCTGGTTTTTAACTTTTAAAATGGATGTGGTGATGGGGCGGGGGGGGGGGGGGGGGGGGGAATGATAGGTATTCTGTTTGAATTCTCATTCCAGGTGCCACATGCTAGGGATGGGCTTAGGTAAAAGCAACACACATGCCTTTGCTAGTTTGGATGCTATGGTAGATATGGACTGAGTGGCTTAAACACCAGCCATTTATTTCTCACAGACCTCAAGTCTGGAAGACCAAGGTGGCACTAGATCTGGAGTCTGCTGAGGGCCTTCTTCCTCATTTCCAGATGGCTTCTTGTTACTATGAGGGAAGAAGAGAGAGAAGCCAGGTCTCTTACATCTTCCATATAAGATGAATTGCTAAACAGTCTTATTAATAAAAAACTTGGAGTCAGATATTGGGGTGAAAAACTGAGAAATCAGAGAAATAGGACAAGCCATAGAAAACCTCACCTCACCGACACCTCAGTCTCCAAAGAGACCCACTTCCTGTATACCCACGCCCATATGTCTTTCTGTTCTGCCATCTCATTTCCTCTCTCCACCCAGCAACATCACTTCTTCCTCCTGCCCAGCTCTGTCACTTCCTGTCTGTCTGTACAGACCTCCAGACCTTTATGGCTAGTGCTGGGATTAAAGGTATGTACCACTATGCCTGACTCTGTTCCCAATGTGGCCTTGAACTCACAGAGATCCAGACGGATCTCTGCCTCCCAAGTGATAGGATTAAAAGCATGTGCTACCATTGCCTGACCTCTGTGTTTACTGTAGTGGCTGACTTTTTCCTCTGATCCTCAGATAAACTTTATTAGGGTGCACAATATTTTGGGAGACACAATACAATCACCACATATCCATGGGAGTAGGGCCATCATGCATTCATTAATACTGGTTCCACTGGGGACCAGGATTTCAGCATACATATTGTTGGGAAAGACAAACAGAAAGAAACCCAGAAAGAGGCCTACAGCAGGACGTCATGAGTTAGAGGTTGCTATAAAGATCAAAATGGAGATGAAAAGTTGTGTGGGTGGTAGTAAGTTCTAGGATGAGTTTTGGAAGGCTTCTGGAAGGAAAACCTGGAAGGAACCTTGGCAATAGATCCCTGGGATTCCTGCTGATTGACTGGGCTTCAGAAAACCATAATGTTAGCCAAATGTTTCTCTCCACCATCAACCCTTCAAACTCATTCTCTTGGAGAATGACAACGTTTCTAAGATTATTAATTTTTGAGAATTCCATAAAGGTATTTTGATTGTCCCTATCCCAATTACTCCTCTTAACGCCTCCCAGATCCACCCCCACCTCTCTAACTCCTTCCTCCCTCCCAACTTCTCATGTCTACTTTTAACCCACCGAGTCCCATTTGTGCTTCCTGTACACTCACTGGTGTGGGGCTATCCCAGAGAGCGTGCATGGCTGACCTATCAGGGGCCACACCTGTGAAGAAAACTGACTCTCCCTCCCCAAGACGCTATCAATTATCAATAGCTCATCAGAGAAGAGGGGCTTACAAGTCCCTCCTATGCAGGAATACTGATTGTCGCATTAACCTGATCTTGTGCAGGTCTTGTGCAGGCCACCACAGCTGCTGGGAGTTCCTGAGGGCAGAGGTCTTGTCATGTCCAAAAGACACTGTTTTGCTTTGGTCCTCCCTGACCTCTAGCTTTTAATCTTTCCACTCCCTGTTCTGTGATGGTTTCTCTCTCTCTCTCTCTCTCTCTCTCTCTCTCTCTCTCTCTCTCTCTCTCTCTGTAATATAGATGTCCTCCTATTTATAGCTGAGCTCTCCACTGATAATCTCTGCACTTGGATCAGTTGGCATTCATAAGATTTAAGCTACGACCTTCATTTTGACTGGTAGCTCTCAGCTTTGCATTGTTAGGAAATACGGATAGGTGCTGTGTAGCAGAGGTAGAGAGAAAGAGTGATCTCTCATCATGAACAACATTTCATTTTCTGATGAAACAAGTTCCCTAGGTTCATTTCTAGTTGAGATGAAATCCTGAAACATCCTCTTTCTTCAGTTAATTCTAACAGGGGCTCAACAAGTGAGAAAATCAGAACAAAGTGGAGAGCAGAGTTCAGAAGGTTGTTTCACTTTGACTTGAAGAGGTATTTCCACCAAGGAGGTAGATCTGCCAAAGATCTCATAAGTAAGACAAGCATCAGAAGAAAGCTGTCTGGGTAAGTTTGGCAGGAAACCTCACCTCCCAGACAGCTAAAATGGAATGGGTTTAACTGTGGACTTGTAATGAAACCTGTGAAATGATGGCCAGGCAGAACTCTAGGGACAAATAAAAAAAGTAAATGTACACAGTACGATGGTAATGGATGGTTATTACCATCATGCGCAACCCTGCTAGCAAGTTCAAAGTTTTACAGAAGTTTGAACAGTTCACACACTTGATGTTATCACCACAGTTGTAGCTGAGACTGGCCAAATCCTGCTCCCTTTAATGTAGCTATGTGTGTAAACCCCGAGATCCTTAGTCAGCTCCCACTGGCAGTATTAGGGAACAGTTCCTTCACACACATAGTTTCTCTTGGTGACTGTCCTTTCTCAGGATGACAGGTGGACTCTGATGTCTCTTGATTTTCTGATATTGATGGGTGAGATCATATTACCCATCTCTTCCCGAAAGAGCAAAGTCCTATCTGGCAGACTCTGGATGGAGGAGGCAATCATAGTGAGAAGTTAAAGCATGGAGAAAATAATGGGGACAGAGGATCTGGCCCATGTTGCCCACTCCAGGGTCCTTGCAGAACATACCAGAGTAAAACCAGACCATGTGAAAGTTCCTGCTACATGGCTGTGTCATAGTCATGTCCTAGGTCTGTCATAAACAGCTACAAATTAGAGGCTTAAGAACAGAAATGTACTCTCTGACAAATATGGAGGCCAGGTTCTGGCTATTACGAATAATGCTGCTATGAATATGGTTGAGCATGTGTCTGTGGTATGACTGAACATTCCTTGGGTATATATATAATGAGAGTGGTATAGCTGGGTCTTGAGGAAGTTTGATTCCCAATTTTCTGAGAAACCGCCACACTGATTTCTAAAGTGACTGTACAAGTTTGCACTCCCACCAAAAATGAATGAAAAATTTTCTTAATTAAAAAACAAAAACAAAAAACAAACATGGAGGCCGTAAATCAGACCCAGTTTCAGGCAAAGCCAGGTTCCCTCTTCTGATGTGTCTTTCAGCTTCCAGGGACCCCGTAGCACCATTGTTATGCGATAGCAAAGCTACCTGATTTCTTTCTCTGTCTTTCCATGGTCTCCTTTCTTGTCTCTTTGTGTCCCTTTCTCTTGTAAGGATGCTGTTACTGGGTTTGGGGCCCACCCTAGCTCAGTGTTAGCTCATCTCCATCCTTAGCTGAATTACGTTGGCCAAGGCTCTCCTCCCAAGTAATGTCACATTCTGAGAGTCTAGGTGGACACGAATTTTTGAGGGACATTTCTACCCATGACAGGCTGTGAGGTGCCTCTTGGAGGAACTCTGCTATGTGGTCTTAGAGATGCCCTTGGACACAGAAATGCAGAGTTGGTGCAGGGGGATGAAGAGATCTTGGGCAGACGTGTACTGACTGCTGAATACATGCCAGGTGGACATTATATATCGATGCCTTAAAACACTGATTTGCAGAGGTGGCTAACCAGATCTGACCCGCTGCATCAGCACCAGCTAGAAACTGTCAGAGATGCACATTCTCCGGCCACCTGAGACCAGGAGCCCAGCAATCTTTTTATTTTTTTATTTTGGTCTTTTGAGACAGGTTTTCTATGTGTTGCCCTGGCTGTCCCAGAAGTTGATATGTAGACTAGTTTGGCCTTGAAATCACAGAGATCCACTAACCTCTGCCTCCTGAGTGCTGGGATTAAAGGTGTGTACTACCATGCCTGGATATCAATCTGTTTTTTTTTAAATTAATTTTTTATTATACAGTTATCTAAGGCCATTTTCATGCGGGTATATAATGTTCTGTGAGTGTATTCTTCTGTGTTCCACATTTTCCTCCCCTACCTTCTCCCAACCAGTCTCCTTTATTTTAGATAGTTCTGTTTTTTTTATGTCATTTTGTGTACATATGATTCTACACATCTATAAAGTTTAAGTCCCACAAATGAGAAAAATGTGGTATTTATCTTTCTGTTACTGACTTAATGTGCTAAATTTGATAAATTCTAGTTGCATCTATTTTCCTGAAAATGGCATAACATCATTCTTTATGGCTGAAAAAAGATTCCATTGTGTGTGTACCCCACACTTCTTTATGCACCCCTCTGTTGATGGACACCTAGGTTGGTCCCACAGCTCAGCTGTTGTGAATGGAGTTGTAACAAATGCTGATCTGCAAGTGTCTCTGTGATGTGCTGACTTGGAGTCCTTTAGGTGAACACCCAGGGGTGTCCCAGCTGGGTCATATGCTAGATCTATGTTTAATTTTCTGGAGAAACCTCTATGCTGATTTCTACAGCACCTGGACTAATTTACATTTCCATCAGCGGTGTGTAAGAGTCCCTTTCTGTCTGCGTCTTTGCCAGCATTTGTTGCTGTTTGTATTCTTGGTGATTGCCGCTCCTACTGGGGTAAGATGGGTTCCTCAATGTGGTTTTTATTGCATTTCTTCGATGCCAACAACTCTTTTAACCTTCCAGATCATGCTTGCTCAGGCCGAAGAACTACTCTCTTCCAGCATTGCTAATCCTCTGTGCCAGTGGTTCTCAAACTATGGGTCGGGTTGAGACTCCTTTGGGGATCACATATCAGATAGTTACATTACGATTCATCACAGTAGCAAAATGACAGTTACGAAGTATCAACGAAATAACTGTATGGCTGGGAGGCATCACAACATGAGGAACTGTATTAAAGGGTGGCAGCATGAGGAAGAATGAGAACCACTACTAAGCAGTAGTGGTATTAGCTTCGTTGTCCTCACCATTTTGATGAGGAGCCATCGGGAGCTAACATGTTTGAGCTGGCTCATGCAGGAAGTAGCACTTGGAAGCTGAAATTCGAATGGATCTTTATCCAGCCACACTGATCACGTCTATCCTGCACGGAGAAAAAGAGATCAGGCTTTTATGTCTAGCTCCTCTTTGCAAGCTCTTCCTTCTGATGAACAAGCCCGCCCTCTTTCTTCTCACCATCTTCCAATCAAGGATGACCCTGCTGGACCTGCTCCCTAAGCTTTGTGGATGAACTAGAAGTATGACAAGCTGGCATCAAAAGACCCAGTATCATTTTTATGGACCTCTGTGAATAAGAAAACAACACTAACAAGTCAATATTATGTGCAGATGGCAATAAAATCCCACTAAATGGCTTCCTGGCTCTAATTTTGTCAAGTAAAATCGATGAGAGTCCTGTTAGGCTTGGTAATTTTAAAGGCAAAGGACTCCAAGCATCCAGACAGCCTGTTGAAAGATGGAGGCCGTTACTCTGGAAAGGAGTCGGCACTAGTACTTAAGTCTCTAACCTCCAGCGTGTTAGTGATGCTGTGCATCAGCATTTGGTGACCCTAAGTGTCTGGCTTCCACCTTCACTGAGGTACTGCATCCACAAGATGGCAGTAACCACTAAAACATCACACACATCACGGAAGTTGCTTTTTAACTTAGGGTGTCCAAATTACAGAACCATCTCTGTGTGATCTGGAAGAGACCATGAAAGATTATTCTGCCCCCTCGATAGCCTGATCTATCCACATGGGAGTCAATATGAACCAACTGCTTATCAGGTCTTCAAGAAACAGTTCCCCAAATCCCAGAAGTTGACTTGATTGATTGATTGATTTACTTACTATCTATCATCTCTACTCTTTGTTCTGAAAAAATCCTAAACTTAGAGCAAAAATGCTTTCTTTTTACTGGACTTCATCAAATTTAATAGCTAGCCATATTTATTTCCTTCTTCCTGCCCTCTCTCTTTCTCTGCTTAAAGATAACTTTGGACTTCTTGACATTCCCCCTCCTACATTCAACACATGTAGCCCTGGTTGTCCTGGAACTAACTATGTAGACCAGGCTGGCCTCAAACTCACAGAGACCCGCCTCCTTCTGCCTTCTGAGAGCTGGGATTAAAGGTGTTTGCCATGATGCCAGGCTCAGACAATACATTTTGATCATTTTTCCACTCCCCAATTTCCTCCCAGGTCACCTCCACTTTTTTACCTACAAAACTTTTATGTTCTTTCACCTCTCTCTTTAAAAAAAAAAACTACAAGCAAAAATGCAAGTAACATTCCCCTATATGAAAAACTTAAGAAACAAAAAACCTCCACAAAACCACAAAAATGAAAATCAAAACAAAACAAGCCCAAAAACAAAAAAAATAAAAAAAAAAAAAAAAAAAAAGCCCAAACAAAGCAAAATGAAATAACCAGTCCACAGAAATGAGTTCATTTCATGGAGCCAACTGCCAACTATCTCTGAACATAGGGTTTGCCCTGAAGTATGGTTGATATTCCTCGTGAGACTCCATTGGAAAAAAACAACAACCTGATTTTCCTTTTGCCAGTGGGTATCAATTGCAAATAACTTATTGGTTAATGGCAGAATCTTGTGTTCACTTTCTCCTTTCAGTGTGGGGACCCTGTCTGGTTTAAACACAGGACCTTGCACAGTCTCTGTGAATTCACGTATCAGTCCTGTTGTGTCTGGAAGACACCGTTTGCTTGGAGTTATCTTCTGGCTCTTACAATATTTCTGCCTCTTCTTCATAATAGATCCCTGAGCCTTGAGGAGAGGGGTTTGATGTCTACATTCCATTTAGAACTGAGTGCTCCAAAGTCTCTCCCTCTCTACACATTGTGTAGTTGTGGGTCTCTGTGTTTGTTCACATCTACTGCAAGAAGAAACTTCTCTGATGTGGGGTGAATGAGGCACTGACCTATGGGTACAGCAGTAGGTCATTAGGAGTCATTTCCATGTCCCTTTAGCACAATAATCGTATTAGGTTTTCCCTTAGGCCCCTGACTTGTCTGGTCTCAGTTTCTTGACCATTTTAGCAATGTCAGGTATAGGTTCCATATCATGGAGTGGACCTTAAGTACAATCAAAAAGTGGTTGGAATGAATGAAAAGAGGCCATGAATTTGAAAGAGACCCAGGAAAAGTATATGGTAGGGATTGAAGGAAGGAAAGGGAAGGGAGAAATGTTGTAATTATATTCATCTCAAAAATAAATGATAGAAGGTGGTTGGTTACTCCTGTTAACATTTGTGCCACTACGGCATGGGTATGTCTTGAAGGCAGGTCACTGTGTGGGGTTCAGGATTTGTATCTGGGTGATACTGATGATCACCTTTCTCCCCAGTAGTCTGCCGAGTACCATCCAGCACCATTAATACTAGTCAGTAGGGATAAATTTCTAGTTGAGCACCAGCTTGATCTCTTTGTGTTCTATGGCATAAGAAAATGTTGTCTTCAGCAACAGGGCCTTGCCATCAGGTTGTGGAGAGACCCTGTGAGATTTGGGGGTTTTCAGTGGGATTACATTGGTCAACAAGATGTAACCCATTTCTAGCACTGAGGTTTTACTGGGTGGCATAGGATGTCTAGTTGGGGCATTGTCTCCCTGTTATCTGAAGACTCCATTTTGATGCATTTCATATAAGTATATATTTATATATACTTCTACAGTAGTGGTTTTCCAGTGGCTTTTAGGGTTAGTTGTCCCCCTCCATAGTCTCCCCGTTACTCTTCTTCTTCTTCTTCTTCTTCTTCTTCTTCTTCTTCTTCTTCTTC
>CABHPP010146855.1:0-44477 GCA_902168425.1 Peromyscus attwateri | reverse complement strand
CCAGAAGAGTGCGTCAGATTCCCTGGAACTGGAATTAGAGAAAATTGCAAACTGCCATGTGGGTGCTAGGAATTGAATCTGGGTCCTCTGAAAAAGCAGCTAGTGCTCTTAACCACTGAGCCAACTCTCTAGCGCATGGGGCAGAGTTCTTACAGCCATGAGAAGATTAGTGGATAAGGACTGGAATGCAGGTGGCCAGGGAGATCTTTGGTTAAGGACTCACAAAGGTTGACACCAGCAGAAAAAGAATGAATCCAACACCAGCTCTTGAAAAGACTACTACTTAAGCTACAATCATCATAATCTGCTGCTTAAGGTTGTGATAGACAGGAGAAAATGTCAACTTCCTCTAGAGAAAAGTAGCATCATCCTAAATGTCAACTTTTTCCTACAGTTTTTTGCTACTGTGGTACATAGCACTCAATCAAAACTGTCTAGGCACTGTCACCAAAAGATTTACGTAAGGTGCTGGCTCCCCAGCCTACAGAGCATCCTTCCCTGACCAAATTGTGCCACCCAAATATTCTTGAGTATGTGGTCTTCTACTGGAGATGGTTGACTTACCAGGACATATAATCTTAGAGAAAATGGTCTCTTCCTCTCCAAGCAGTTAACAATTGTCAATAGCTCCACATCTTGGGAATGGATTGTGTGCCCAATTCTTCTTGTCTTGCTATTATTTGGTCTGGCTTGGGCTTGCATGGGTTTTGTACATTCTGAGGCAAACACTGTAAGCTCATGTGTCCAGCTTCCCTGCTGTGTCAAACAAGAGAATGTTTCCTTGTTATCATCCACCACCTCAGGCTCTTACACTCTTTCCACAATGACCCCTGAGCCTTGTGAGGGGGATTGTGGTATAAATGTTCCCTTTCAATCTGGGCATTCTGCAGTCTCTTCTCTTGCCTTGGCCAGTGGTAGGTCTTTTATTAATCACCATCTACTGTAAACAGAAGCTTCTCCATTGAGGACTGAGAGATGCACTGATCTCTGGGCATAATGATAAGTCATTAGGAGTCAGTTTAATACTATGTCCATTTAGAAGAATAATATTCAAAAACTATTTCCTAGGGTCTATGAACTGTATTGCCTGATAATGGTACCATGGGTTTCACTGAGTGGAACTTAGCTCCAGTCATAAAGTGGCTGGTTACATCCATAATGTTTATGCCACTATTACGCCAGTGAGCATGCCTTTCCAAGCCAGTCCTTATAGGAGCTTGAAGGGGTCATAGCTGAGCATGATTGATAATTATTTTACTCCTCTAGTAGCTCACTTAGCACCTTCCAGCACTATGAGTAAAGTTTCACAGTCCATACCAGCTTGATTTCTCCATGCCCTATGACTCATACATGTGATGTCTTCAGCAATAGGGTCTTGCCGCCAATGTCTGCATGGTAACTAATAGCAATGGCAATAGCCTGCAATATTTTAAGGTTCTAGGATGACACTAGCCAACAACTCGAAAGGAAGTAACTCATACCTGACCCTGGACATGTTATTTGCTAGCATCTGTTATCTAGTACAAGCGTTGCTGACATAGTACAGGGTGACTACACTGTAACTTACTCACTCTCTCCCTCGCCCTCTCGCCTTCATATAAATATGAATACATATTTTTGGAAATTTCTACAGTAGTAGATTTTCATATCTTTTCAAAAGTTCTTTATTGTCACTTATCTTTTCCCTACTCCCTCCTCTACCCTACTCTCCACTTCTCAAACCTACCTTAACCCTTCCTGTTCCTTTATTCCCTTTTGATTCTTTACACCAATGCATTCAATTCCCTTGACTGTTCCTCTCCATGGTCTCTTAGTAATTTCCTAAACTTTACTTGTACTCCAAATGAAAGACACATATCTGAAGATTTAAAGCTAACATCCACAGATGAGAGAAAACACATGACATTTGTTTTTCTGGATCAGGATTGCCTTACTCAGAATGATTGTTTCCAGCTCCAGCCATTTACCAGTAAATTCTGTAATTTCGTTTTTAATAGCTGAATAAATTTTGTGTAAATATACTATATTTTCATTATCCATTCGTTAGTTGGTGGACATCTAGACTGTTTCTACTTCTTATCTGTAGTGAATAGAGCAGCAACGAACACAAATGAGTAGGCATCTCTAGAGTAGGATATGGAGTCCTTTGGGTTTATATCCAAGAGTGAAATAACCAGGTCAAATGGTAGAACTATTTTTATGAAGACAGCTTTTGGTGAAACTCAATACTGATTTCCACAGTGGCTGCACTAGTTTGCATTCCCATGAGTGGTAAATAAGTGTTCCTCTTTCTCCATATCTATGAGTGGTAAGTAAGTGTTCCTCTTTCTCCATATCTATGCTAGCATTTGTTGTCATTAAATTTTCTTAGCCATTTTGATTGGATGACA
Organism: Peromyscus attwateri; assembly: GCA_902168425.1. NCBI lineage: Eukaryota > Metazoa > Chordata > Mammalia > Rodentia > Cricetidae > Peromyscus > Peromyscus attwateri. The sequence continues at coordinate 42,087 of CABHPP010146855.1, read as the reverse complement.
TAAAATCTTTAATCTGCATTTTCCCGAAGGCTAAGGATGTTAAACATTTTTTAGTGTTTCTCTGCCATTTGTACTTCATCTTTTGAAAACACTTTTAACTATATGCCCCATTTTTTTTTTTTGCTGAGTTGCTTATTTTCTTGTTTAATTGTTTGAATTCTTTGTATATTATAGATATTAACCATCTATTGGAGCTGGTAAAGATTTTTTTACCTTTCTGAAGGCGGCCTTTTAAGTCTAGTGATATTGTCCTTTGCTGTACAGAAACGTTTTAGTTTTGTGATATGGGGTCCTGTCTGTAAAGTTCTTTCCTATGCCAATGAGTTCAAGTGTACTCCCTACTTTCTCCTCTATCAGAGTATCAGCCTCGTATTGAGGTCCTTGATCCATCTGGAGTTGAGTTTGATGCAGGAAGTCTCACCATCCCAGATTTCAAGTTAAAATACGTAGCTGTAGTAATAAAAACAACGTGGTGCTAGCATAATAATAGACTTATTGATCAACGGAATAGAATTAAGGGCCCACATATAAACTCACATTCCTACAGCCACCTGACTTTTGACAAAGAAGCCAACAAAATGCCGTGTAAAGGAGACAGCATCTTTAATAACTGGTGCTAGTCACACCGGAAAGCTACATGTAGAAGAATAAAATTCAATTTTATTCCCTACCCTTCATAAAACTGAGATAAATACTTTATTATTTCAGTCATATAAAATGAAAACATCAGGAAAAAGCCCATCTGCGCCAGAAGGTAAAAGCACACTAGCTATTGTTGTGTGAGGGACGGGGAGAGGAGGAAGGGAGGACCAAAAGGGTTCGAAGCACTCTGACCAAGAAGAAGATCACACAGAAACACACAAAAAGCTTTTTCGCAGAAATTTATCATGCTGTATATGTACAAGTGAACTTTCCATATTGATTTTTAATTCTCAATAAATGTTTGATTTATGTTTTCATTTTGAGGATAACAAGTACACAGGGGAGTAAAAATGAGTCGTACCTTTCAAAAGGAGAATATTTATACACACGGAAGCTCCAGATACCTTTGTTATTGGGTTGCGGCTGAAACAACTACTATTTTATATTGAGTGAGATAAAAGTGGAAAAACTAAGAATTTGCATGGAGTTTTGGAAACTAGTTTTATAAAGTATTACGTTGTAATTATGGATTTAAAAGTCTAAAATAAAAACTGATTCAACAAATATATTTGTCAGAAGATAAAATGCAGTAGAGGAAATCACTAGTGAATTAAAAGTAGTAAATTATTCAGAATACAACAGTGAAAACTCAGAAAAATCAAGGAAAATACAGAAGAGAAGGAAGGGACACCCTAGAAATAACGAGGTGTTCTAATATACATGCAAACACAGTGCCAGGCCAGCAAGATGGCTCAGCCTGCCACCTGAGTTCGGTCCCTAGGTCCCACATGGTATAAGGAGAAAACCCACTCAACACACTCAAATTGTCCTCTGACATCCATGAGCATTGCCGTGGCATGCACCCCCTTTCTAGTAATGGTAAATATAACATAATAAAATGTTTCAGAGAATTCAATAAAAGGGAAGACAGTGTCGGGTAAAAGGGGTATTTACATATGGACTGAGCAGGTTGTATCTATATATTTACACACACTCATATATGTAACAACAATTAAAGAAAAAGAGGCCATGAATTTTAAAGAAAGAAAAGGAGTGGTAACTGGGGGAGGGCTGTGGAGGGAAGAAAGGTAACGGGAAAGTGATGTGACTATGTTATGATCTCAAAAAAATAATAAAAAATAACTCAAGAACAGTACTTAAAGAGATAGTGACTAAAAGAATGCTCTAAAACACTCTTTAAAAATCAAGACAATAACTCCAAAGAACAAAACTTAATTCACACCACCTCATACTAAAATGCCAGACAATGAGAAAAAAATGTTTTAAAAAGCAACCAGCGGGAGAAAAACCAACTATCTTTTTAAAAGCCACAATTATATCAGACAGTTTAGTTCCTAATGCAAGAACTGGAAATAGGAGAAAATGAAACAATATATTTAAATGCTAAAAGACAATAACTACAAACCCATAATTCCCCGTGCTGTAAAAACAGTTCCCCAAAATAAATGTAAAATGAAAATATCGTTTGAAAAATCAGAAAAATTTCAGCCCTGCCTCGAACAAGGTATTAGCCACATTCTTTGGGCATGGTGAAAATGAGGCCCCTCGAAGATTGGAGCTCTCAGGAGTCATGACAGGGAACATCAACAAACATTTTTAAAGAGGGTTTTGTTGGGACAGGACCCATGTCCTCTGCCAGAGTTCTCAATCATGCCTCTCTGCTCATCCGTTTTTAAGGTTTTAGAGGGAAGCCAAGCGCAGCTCTCACAAACTGTCCTTTGTACTGTGCTGTCTTGTAAAGCCCCATCAGACACGCACAGGTGCATCCAAGAAAAACATGCAGTCTCCGGAATGATTCACAGGAAGCTCCGTGTCATAGACTGAATGAGAATCATCTTCATGGGGAACTAGTCAAAATCTCTGCAGTTCCGGTTCCATGTTGTGTGTCTCCAAGCAGCATCTATCTGGTTTCAGGTCACTGGATCAACAGGACTGAAGAACTAGTGGTCCGCCATGCCCTGTGAAACGTTCCCCACTAAAACCATTGGTTTTCCTGTGCAGGTTTCCTGAAGACCTGCACCTAAGGCAGCTGGTTTTCTTCTTTCTGCAGCCCAGCACCCACTTCTAGATGCTAAGGCTGGACTTCCCACTCTTCCTTTCTGCATTCTTCGTCCTCTAGTTCAGCTTTCCTGTTTCTCTCTTCTCTGCGTCTCAGAATTGCCTGTTATCATTCTTAACATGTATTTCCAGGCTCTTTAGTCCCTGCGTGAGCTTATTCTCTCCACTTAATCCGTAGACTTTTTCCTGTTCATTCATTGCCTCCTTGGATTCCAAACAGCATTTGTACCTGTGACACTCACTTTCACACCACAAGCTATGTGGGTGCCTAGTCATTCTGAAAGACTACGAAAACACCGCTCGTGGAACTGCTCATTCACGTCTCCTTGTCTTTGTAGGAAGTCAAGAATGTCTCCAATAACCTTCAGAGACCATGCCCATGTCTGAGGGTTTATCACAAGGCCTCCACCTATAGGCATGTGGCTTCTCCCCGGGTTTAGAACCTTGCTTGTCCCAGGTTGCACTGAACAGCAGAGCTTAGAGCTTCCCCCTAGGCTAAAATTGGATCTTGAAGCCATTTGATTTCAGTGGCTGGCTAGAGCTCTGGCAAAGGCTGTCCATGCAGGCAGGGTATGCTCCCAGGCCCGGGTTACCTCACTTCGGTGCAGAGCATCCTCTAACTTCTCAGGTCTACTCCCCTAGGACATTAGTCTTCTAGAACTTCAACCTTACAAATAGAGTCCTGACACTTAAAACAAGCAAACTTTTAATGCCTTCCTGGGTCTCCTACAATGTCCTTTGCCCCTATAATCTAATGGTTAAATCCTTAAAGGCAAATGGGATTATCTCACTGACCTTCGAACTTCCCAGGATACTCTTTCTTAAGCCAGAGTGATCTTAGTGGACTCAAGCCACTCAGTGCCTGCCCTCCCAGGTCTGAGGTTAAAGTACAGTTTTTACCACACATCCTCCCACTTGCCATTCTAGCAATCCAAAATACTGATGTCTTTTGGATTCTCCACTCAGCATCCTCTCTGTCTTACCTCAGCTCAGTTGCCTTTCAGCTCTTCTAAGACTCCATACTGTTTCATCAGCCTGAAGAGTCCTTGCTTCTCGGAGCCTTGACTTGGATTTTGTCTGCTCCAGGAAGTCTTCCGTAGGACTCCTGTCCTGGTTTAGATCCCAGCAAGTTCCCTTACAGAACCATGCTGCTCCTTTAATACACTGAATTACATACCTGAGCAGGAGAAAAGTGGGCAGTTAGAAAATAGAGGCATGTAGTATACGTTTTCTCTTCCCAAAGTGGGGCTGGGTATGAAAGGATGAAGGATTATCACGAATAAACACAGGAGACATTCGGTCCAGCAGACCGAAGTCAGCAAGGACAAGGCTTGAAGTAATGATGTCAGAGCCTTGAGGGGTGAGGAGGGAACAGATGAAGAGCTCATTCATCAAGGCTAGTTTTGGACAATTATAATAGCTAACTTTTTTTGAGTACTTACTCTGCACTGGGTGCTATTTTAAGGTCCTTATAAATGAAGAAACAGAGACACAAGGTTGCACAGAAGAATTAAACTACTTATAAGTGCAAAGTCATGACCTAAATCTAGGCAGTCTATCTCCCAACAAAGTCATCTGAACTACCTGCCAAACTGGCTCTAAGGAGGTATCTGCCTTTATAGTTGAGGAGGGGGCATGTTTCTCCAGAAGACTATGTAGAGGTGAGGGGAGAAGGGAGAGTACATATCCCTGCCCTCTTTCTAGCTCTCACTTTTTGAAAGAGGGATCAATGTCATCTGTTGGGTCAGTTGCATAGGGTGTCACAGAAAGGAAAAATAAACGAAGGGAACACTACATGCTGCAGTCTCTACTATGGTATATGGGGTTATCTCATATGGGTCTGAGATCTGACTCTCAGAGTGGGGTCCAGAGATGAGGGCTGGACTGAAATATGCTGTTGCCTCTTCCTGACCTAAGGACAGATTTGAGAATCAGCATTTAGACTGTTTTAGAGCAAACCAGCATTAGCACGTGAGAGACTTCACTTAAACCACTAAAGATAAGCTCAAGCTGTATAGAACCAGCACATATAACAAGAACATCAGAAATATAAACAACAATTATAAGGACCAGTTCTTCTCCGCAGCTAGCTGTAGAGGTTCTGGTTAAGAATAAAAAGGAATAAGATGCTGGAAGACACCACGGCTCACTGATTCCATTATGACCGCACATGCCTTCTAACAGCTGAGCTACAGTCCATGAAAAGAGAAAACAGCACTTTTCCAGAAATGGCTCTGCACACTCTGGGGAATGGTAGAAATGAATGTGAGCGATGCATGCAGAAGCCCTGCTGAGTGTCATCGCCCATGCTCTGTGACCTACATTACTGAGGCAGGAACTGTTATGAAGGACCCACCCCCTGAATGTCATGGCCTTAGCTTCCAGCTCTGCTCTGATAGCCTCTGTGGTCTTGACAAAGTTGTTGACTCTTTAATCCCGTTGAGCCTTGGTATATTCACTTTGGGGGGAAAAAAGGAGCTTGAATAGGAGAAAAGTTTGCCCTGGATAATCCCAAAGATTTCTTAGAGCCTTAGTATTCAATTACTATCCATCCAAGGGTTCTGAGAAATGCCACTCATGGAAGTCTATATTTAGCTTTTAGCATTCCAAGAAGCTACCAAAGAAATACAAATTATAAACTACAAATAGTCTATTAGTCTATCAGGTGAGATCCCACTACACAAGTTCCTTACAAATGAAATAAGGAAATACCAACATAATTTCCCAATATGTTTTGAATTTACGGAAAAGACTGTTGTGTGGAAATGTTTTATATCTTATAGGATATACTGTGTTCCTGGTGTGGCTTGCTCATGAGGAGTGTGTGTGTGTATTGTGTCTAAAATTTCAATGAAAATACTCACTTGAAAAAATAATTGCTTCCAAATCCCTAAACTCCTAACGATCACTATTCTCTGCTCCATTTGTCTCTGTTCTTTAAAGACTAAACTCTAAATATAATATTCAGTTATTTGTAGCTTAATAGTGGTACTGAGATTCTCTATGCTCTCCTGCATCTGGTGGTCTGTGATTTGATGGTTATTCTTTGTGTACACTTAAATAGCAACTATGAGAATCTGTGAGGTAAATGTTACCTTCATTATAAAGTTAAATAATGAAGGACCAAATGGTCCAAAGCCCAAATGTTTGCTTCTATTTTGGTAAGAACACTTCATTATCTTTCCATTGAACCTAAATTGTTATTGGTCAGCTGCTTCTGAGTGCTTTTATGTTTTTTCTTCAGTTTTGAGAATTCTATACATCTATACAATAAAATACTATCATATCTACCCCCTAGTTCCCCCTCCAATGGTCTCCATGTCTCCCCCAAAATGACACCCTCCCAACTTTATGTATTTTTTTTTTATAACCTACTAAGTCCAGTTAGTGCTTGGAGATGTTCAGGAATGTGGAGCATCTCCTGGATCATGGGACACCTACTGTGGCCACACTCTCAAAAAAGAATGCTTCTCTCTCATTCTCTAACAACCAACTACCTATAGCTCCTCAGCAAGGAGTGGGACCTGGAGATCGGCTCCTTCATCTACAATGGATTTGGGCTGGTGTGGTCTTGTGCAGACCTTGTTCAGGTATCCACAGCTGCTGTGACTTCATGAGTGTGAAAACCATGCCATGTCCAGAAGATAACATTCCACAGCGCTCCTGCCTATGCCCCTGTCTTACATTGTTTCTGCCTCCTGTTCCTCGATGTCCCTTAAGCCTAGGTAGAGAAGGGGGTTAGTACAGATGTCCTGTCTACTGAGTGCTTCTACAAGTCCCCTGTTTGGCTTGACTTTGTTGAAAGTCTCTCACTGAGCTTTAGAGGTGGCAGTGAGACTGGTTGCTGCAGACCAACGTAATAAATCCTAAGTGGTGCTTCCCCCAGTAATCTTAGGTCTCGGCAGGTGTTTCTGCAACCCTTTGGTTTGCATTTAATGATATGCTCATTTATTCCTTCACATGATTTTTATGAGAAAATAATGTTGCTGATCATTTTCTAATCCATAGTTTAATATTTGCAGACTCGTAGAAATGCAATTTGGCTGCCAGCACCTGTTCAAGGACAGACTGCTTATTTCTAGATACACTATCAAACACAACATTAAATAATAAAAGGTAGATTATGTCTGTTCTTTAGCAAAAGCAAATTTCACTTCCTGCTCAGTAATTATCTTAAGAGAGCCAAAATGCAATCGTTAAAAATAAGTTAATTATTTTTGCCATTTGCTTGCCATAAATTAATGTTAATGTTACTTAAAGTCCTTCTACGGAGAATTTCTTCCCAGAAAATATATTATCTATTTTTTTTAGTTAAACCTTTTTTTTTATTAAATTTTTTTTTAAAAAAAATATTCTAGACTTTTTTGGGTGATTATAATAGTGATTCAATGTATTTAATCTGAGATTTTGTTTTAGCAAAGCAACAAGGTACAAATCCTACTTCACTGGCAAACACTGAACTTTTAGACTCCATTGTCAACTGCCTTTCTTTACTTACTTTGAGGGTCTCAGCCTTGAAAAGACACTCGTTGAGGGGCACAGTTGAGTAAGGAGTTAATTGAAAGAGTAAAATGAAGAGATCAAGAACCTCAAATTCTTGTTCATTTTATTTCTAAAATTTTCTACTTGATATCAAACTCATAGCCATAAAGTACTTTCGAACACTTTGTAGCTAAAACCCCAAACCTATTGTTCTTATTTTGACATGTCACAACAAGGTTGGGACTCTGCTTCCACAACTGAATTTGCCAATGACATTGAATCTTTTCTGAGTTTTATTATTCATGATCATTACTGTTTAAGGACAAAGTTTTGTATCACGGCTTGGTCTTTGGTCGGTATACTTGCTCTGTCTGCTCCAGGGTTTCGTGCTGTTTTCATAAAATATATTTTGATCAAGTTTTCCTCTCTCCCATCTTTACCCAGATCTTTCTCTATATATATACACAACACCTCTCTCATCCCTCCTCTTTCTCTATATCTGCACCCCCTACTCCCTTCCTTTAAAAAAAATTCAAAACAAACAAAAGCCAATAAAAAATGCCAAAACAAAACAAAACGAAAGAAACCCCACACACAAAAGAGAAAGAGATAAAGAGAAAACAACACATGGATCCATGGAGTTTATTCTGTGTTGGTCAATTAAATCTGGCCATGGGGCCTGCCCTGGAGTGTGGTTGACATACACAGTGACACATGACACTCCATTGGAGGAAACTGATTTTCACCTTCCCAGAAGCTAACACTTGCAAATAGCTTCTTGGTGAGGGGGAGGCCATGCCCACATTTCCCTTTCAGTGCTCCGACCCTGTCTGGTTTGGACCTGTACAGGCGCTGTGCACGCTGGCACTGTCTTTCTAACTTCATATGGGCATCAGTCCCATTGCATCTGAAAGACGCTGTTTCCTTGGCCTCATCCAGTACCTCTCACTCTTACAATCTTTCTGCCTTCTCTTCTGCATAGATCCGCCAGCCTTGATTGAAAGGATTTGATGAAAACACCCCATTTAGAGCTGAGTGCTCCAAAGTCTCTCACTCTCTGCACATTGTCCAGTTGTGGGTCTCTGTGTTATTTCCCATCCACTGCAAGAAGCAGCTTCTCTGATGAAGGTCGAGCAAGGCACTGATCTATGGGTATCTGTTCTAGGTTTTGCATCTGTGCTTTGGTAAACTCATGACTCCCTTGAGGGGGCAGATGAGACCTTACAATCACACTATCTGTGGCAGAAAGATGAGAAACAAAGGTGGCCTCCTAACTACATGATGGTTCAGTCCATGCCCAGGTTTGGGCTCATATTCTTCTTTCAGATTCCAATATAATTAAGTAGATATTCAGAGATGAGGAAAACATGTCATCTCAATTAACAAAAATGCACAACAGCCATGCTCAAAGCACTGAGTCATTTCAGTGTCTGTGGATATCCTTTCTCTTTGACTCCCTGCAAAAGAGGGAGATGGGGTTGTTGCAATTTGTTTGTATGATTGTCTTCATGCATGTGTGTCCATGCACCACTTGCATATCTGGTGGCCTTGGAGGTCAGAAGAGGATGCTGGATCCCCTGGAACTGGAGTTACAGGTGATGTGAGCTGCCATGTGGGTGCTGGGAACAGAACCAAGGGCCTCTACAGAATCAGCAAGTTCTCTTAACTGCTGGGCCATCTCTCCAGCTCCAAGGGAGGTATTTAATACCAATTCAATTAAATATGCATTCAATCCCTTCTACTGATGGTAGGCCATCTGTTACCAGTTCTACTCAATTTATATTTCTAGAACAAATCTTTCTTGATGTCTGAATTGTATAGCATTTCAATATCTATATAAATTCACTATCCTAGTAATATAAAATGTCTACCTGGGTCATAATATAAGAAGTTATTTATTGGTACCATGCAAGCTTCCAAGAGAAGGAAGCAACCAATAGTCCTATCTAGCTATGATGCCAATAAACTATAGCAAGGACCAGCCTGACATGATATCCCCAAGGGTACAACAGTGGGACACATTCCTTGGCAGTAATCCACAGCTCTCAAATTGGACTAAGACCCACTCAACAAGAATGAAACCATGCCTGGTACTGGAAAACCAGCCATCTTGCCAGGGCTAGTAAAGTCAGGCCCCATTTTACTAAACGAACATCATCTCTAACTGCATTCTAAATACTTACCCTTATACACACAGATAAGTGTAGTCCTCACCCCTCATCAAAAAAAAAATTCTCTTTGCAACAAAGGCAATAACAACAACAACAACAACAACAAAACTGATCAAAATTCAGAGAACAAGTGATTATGAGATGCCCAGCCTCAACTGAGACATCTGCAGCCCGGCTGCACCAAAGGCTCAGGGATAATAGTGGAACAGGGGGCGGAAAGACTGTAAGAGCCAGAAGAACAAGAGATTTGCTGTGAGATTGTATCTCCTAGAAATGTCAGAGAAACCACACCCGTGAAGTCCATCCACATGGCTGCCTAAACACGACCTGAAGTAGGGCAATGCTAATAGACAGGCTAACTTGGAAGTAGGAGAGGTCACAGGGCCCCAACTCTAGACAAAGAATTATAGGCAACTAAGGAATTCTGAGAGCAGGCTAACAGTCATCTCCAGGAAAGGTAACCCTCAATTACTCATCCAATACCAAGTAGTCAGCCCTGAAATCATAATCATATCCATATAAATAATATCCCTCAGACTGAGCAAGTTATATTTATATATTCAGGAGTGTGTGTGTGTGTGTGTGTGTGTGTGTGTGTGTGTGTGTGTGTGTGTAAACAAAGCAAAACAGGCCATGAATTCGAGAAATATCAAGGGGGATACATGGGAGGGGTCAGATAAAAGAAAGGGAAAGGGGAAATGGTATAATTATATTTTAATTCCAAAAAAAGAAACAATTTATCAATTTTAACTTATGAAAAAACTTTTAATTGATTTTAAAGGTTACAAGGGAAGAAAGTCTGTCTGTTTGAGAGAAAGACAGAATGACAAAACGTGTCTCTTCTTCCCAGTGTGCTTAGTACCTTCATAACTCACGCCTCATTGACAGTGTCAACCACGGATGCTTAGCATTCCTCATTTGCTCATTTTACTGTACCATTGCTATTCTGTCATGTTGAATCATGCTTGTTGTTTCCTCTGGCCTATTAACAGCTGCTTATACCATCCTCCAATACCAGCTGAAGATGACTTTACTAGGAAGAGAATGCTTTGACCAACCATGCAGCCCTGAAACTGATCCCAAATCCCATCTCTCATGTGAGAGCTCCCAAGCTGGCTCTAAATGCTGCAGTTTGAGTATGACCTCTCCCATGTGCATGTTGAAACTTAATTGCTAAAGGAATAGTATTAAAGATGCGTGATCGTTAATGTGTGACTGGGCCATCAGGGCTCTGCCTTCATCCGTGGTTTGAAGCTGTTGTCATGAACGCATTCCTTAGCAGAGAAAGAAGCTTCCTCCTCTCTTGATCTTACTCTCATCTCCCTTTCTCAACAGAATGACTCAGCGAGACAATGCCAATACCTTGACTTTGGACTTCTCTCTGATTTTTTTGGACAGCCTCTAGAACAATGAGAAAATACATTTCTATCAGTCATAAATTATCCAGCCTCGGTTATTCTTATTATACCAGCACGAATCAGACAAGCTACACATAGGGAATGTGAAAAAGCAGAGAAGAAAAGTCCTAGTTACATCAAAGATGAGAGCGGAGGAGATCCATCAACAATGCCCTGATTTGGTCTCTACATGTAGCTATTAGGTTCTCGGAAGAATTAACAAGATTTATCAAATATTTAAAATCATTAAGAATGGCTTGGGAGTTTCTTGCCCGAAGAAAGGGGAGGAAAGGATGGAACCTTGCACCCAAATTTACATGGTCAAAATGGAGACAGCAAATTTGGGTGTTATGGGAGTGAAGAGGCATGGAAAGGATCCCCAAAAACTAAGCTGAAAGCCTGTGGAAGCTATCAGCTAGATGTCACAAGTCAGCAGAATGAAGCTGGGGTCAGATGCAAGAAGATTTCTAAGAAATAAAGACTCATAGAATATAGTAGAGAGACATCCCAGAGTAGTCAAGGCCCTCTCCCTAAGTAGCCTTCTAACTATTCCCCTACATGTCCTTGAGAATGAGAATGGAATTTTGGACACCTGACCCATAGATAAGGCTGCTGCAAGCCACATGCCTAGATCAAAATGTTCAGTGCAAAGTAAATAATACAGGGAAGCTTGTCTGAAGTTTCCTCATACACTCCAAACTAGGTAACAGCAGAAAAGTTCTCCCTAAATAAATTTTAAAGGAAATAAAATGGAGATTGGATGGATGGACAAGCAAAGAACCTCTCACAATCCTTTGCATTAAACAGTTAGTAGGGTAAGGAGCAATCATAGCGTATAAGGGGTGGAAGCAACAAGCAGGGTCTTGCTATAAGGAAAAGATTCCCAAAGGAAAGGAAATGTCAGGGATGCGCACAGGAGGATGATTGAAATTGGACAGAGCAAAATGAAACGGCCCTGTGTCGGGTGAATCTTCCACTCAGTTTTGTCTTCCATTCCTTCTGACACACCATGGACTGGCCCCTCCACGTGACAAGTTGTTTGTGCTTTTTAAATTAAGACTGTAGAATGGTAAAATAGAGCCGAGCCAATTATGTGGACTTAAAACTTCCCCTTGGAAAATGAGCAGTCTATTTCCATCACCATTGTTAATCATACGAGGGGAAAACCTAACTTTCTTGGAACACTTGCGAGTGATTAAAAGTTAAAATAGAATGTGTTGTACCTGCTCAGGTTTCTATGATTATTGTCATATGCTATACAGGATAAAGACACTTCTTAAAACAGACTCATTGGGCCCACATTCAAGTCACCATCTTCATTCTGAGTCTCACTGAACAATCCCTGCACTGTAACTGGGTGCTAAAGTCACATAGAAGCCTGATTCCACTTCCTTAGACATAAGGGGACACTGGCTCCTCTTTCCACCTACAGATTCTCACACAGTGAATTGGATTTCCTTAACAAATTGTTTTGAGCATTCACATGTGTAAGGTGCTATACTTAATGTCATAGAAGTTCTACAAACTTGTATGATGCTAATATTCCCCCCAATGTCCACCAAGAGTTGAATGAGTATGTCATATAAGTGTGTGTGTGTGTGTGTGTGGTAATTTCCCTCCACTGTAAAGAAAAATAAATAGAGGATGGAGTTGTAAGTATTATATTAAATGAGGTAACTCAGAGAGAAAAAAATATGTTCCCAGCATATAATGCATATTGTATAATAAATACATGGATGTGAGCATAGATATGGGTTATAGAAGTAGAAAGGCAGCCATGAGAATAGGGAGATGTGAAGAGGAAGGGGGCAAATGATGTAGACATGGAAGGAGGCTGTGGGGAGTGTGTGGAAGGGTCCTGGGGGAGTTCAGGTGATGGTGGAGGAAAGGGAGAGACGAAAATCAACAAAACAGTTTTTTAATACCAGAACAAAACACTCAAGGCCTATCTGAATCAAAAATTTCTTAGTAACAAAGACCTTTGGTTTTGTTTGTTTGGTTGGTTGGTTGGTTGGTTGTGGGGCATTTTGTTCGTTGCTTTTTTGAGACAGAGTTCCTCTGTGTAACAGCCTTAGCTGTCCAGGAACTCACTTTATAGCCCAGGCTGGCTTCAAACTCATAGAGATCGACCTGCCTTTGCCTCCCAAGTGCTGGGATTAAAGGCGTGTGCCACCACGCCCGATCCTTGCCATTCCTAACTCCAGGTAAATTGAAAGGCACTGCTGTGGAAGATAGAGAGATGAGCAAAGCTCAGACCCTCTCATCCAGTGACCTCAGAGTGGGAATCCAGAGTTGAGTTATAAAGACATGATGTCAGACAGAGAAGAAAGACATCCCATACGGTGGGAAGAAAGGTATCCCACACGGTTATGGATTTATGGATTCCAGGTGGCAGAGACTGTGGGGTTAAGTACAGACAGCAGCAGGTGTGGATGAGGACAGTGGGATGTTTGCTTGGGAAATACATGCCCAGCCTAATGCAACTACAGAATACAATTCTGACATTCTGGGTAATTCCTTTTTCTACAGGGGATATGTGTGGTGATATATTGTGTACCCCACTATATTGTGTAGTAAACTTATCTGGGGATCAGAGGACTGAGCCAGCCACTAGATTAGACATAGAGGCCAGACAGTGATGGCACACACCCTTAATCCTATCACTCGGGAGGCAGAGTTCTACCTGGATCTCTGTGAGTTCAAGGCCACACTGGGAACAGAGCCAGGTACGGTAGCACACGCCTTTAATCCCAACACTTGAGATCTCTTGCCTTTGCTTGGGAAGCACACACGCCTTTAATGAAAGTAAAGTAAGTAAGGCAGGGCAGAAAAAAGGTATATAAGCTGTGAGGAAACAGAACTTGCCCTCTTTAGACTGAGGGTTTCCCGGAGGTAAGCTAGTGGCAGCAGCGGTTCAGCTGAGACCCTCAGGGTTGAGGACTCATAGGCTTTCAGTCTGAGGAAACAGAATCGGCTGAAGAGTTGGCGAGGGGAGGTTGGCTCTGGCTTGTTCTGTTTCTCTGATCTTTCAGCATTCACCCCAATATCTGGCTCCAGTTTTTTTTTCTTTTATTAATAAGACAGTTTAGCGATTCATGTTACAGATATGTTCCAAGACCTCAAGGGATGCCTGAAATTCAGGTAGTACTGAACCCTGGAGATACTATGGGTTTTTTTTTTTAACCCTGCAGATACTATGGATTTGATTGTTTGATTTTTCTGAACACATGTTGCTGGAAAAGATTAAGTTATAAATTAAGCACAGTAATCAACAAATAGCAGCACATGCTGTTAAATAAAGTATATTAAAAATCTATAAATTATTTCTGGAATCTTTCCATTGAGCACTTTCAGATCACACTGAACCATGGAGGACTGGACCTGAGGAAAGTGGAACTGTGGGTAAGGCAGCAGACTGAGAGTGGGAAACCAGGGAGGTGGGGGGACGTGCAGAGGGTCTGGATTGCCAGGGGTGGTCGTCATGTGATTACTCTCTTCCTCTGAAACATTGACCTGCCAGAGGTAATTGGAGCAGATTGAATTAGTTGCAAGCAGTCACCCAGCAGCCCCCAAAGCATCTCATTTCAAAAGAACCAGAGGACAGGAAGCGAAGGGCACGGCAAAAAGACCGCCATGTGTGCAGGGTCCCTGCAGAGATGCCCACTCCTCCTCTTCAAGCTGCTATTCATTTAAAACATAGAAATGTAATCAACAAATACTTGGTGGGCATTTACTGTGTGCCGGACACTTTGTAAGGCCTACGGCGTCCCAGCCTTCACTAGACTGCTAACAATCTAATGTGACAGAGGGATAAATCACCAACCACAACACTCCAAGGGGACTGGGGACAATGGCTGGGAGATTGAGAGCAATTAACTTCCACATTCTTCTTGTGGATTTACTGCGTGGGTATTTTTCCATGTGTTGACTTCCAGTAAGAAGTGCACCTTACTCTTTTTGTTGAATATATTAGTTTTGATTTATTGAAGCTGAAAACTTACAAGAGAAGTCTTACCAGACAGGACCTTGGAACTGGCTGGCTCACGCATAGCATGCCCGACAGGACTCTACTGCCCTCAGACTAAATTTTCCCAGGCTACTGCCTACCTGGTCTACCCACTTTAAGACTATATTTCTACAATTGTGTTAAAATTCCCACAAACCAGGCACTTTTCTGAACTATACAAGAATGGATTGAATTCTAGTCTTAAATCAAGCAACCTGAAAATTGAGGGGCTGAGAATTGACTGACTCTAATAGTAATGGAAAATACATTAAATATATCAAAAGTATGTACATGTGGGTAAAAACATACACAGATACACATTCACGGGGCATACACTTAAACACACACACACACACACACACACACACACACACACTGAGGATCAGGTTCAACCTAAGTTTAGCATAAGCTTAGGTGGCCAAGATCCCCTAACCAATGCTAACGCCAACCTCAGGCAATATAGTATGATATACAATCCCATTTATTGAGGGTAATACAGCTTGGTAATGAGGACTTTGCCCTGGAATGTTGTGTTAAGCTGGCGAAGCACATTTGGCAGATCACAGTGCAACCTCATCCCCAGGTCCACCTGTAGACAGAGCCTCTGAAGCAGCTGAGATGCTAGAGAAAGACAGAGGACCAATCTATAAAGTTCTGCCTCACCCAGCATCACCATGACTGACTGCGATGGTCCTGAGCCACAAGGCCACCTCAGAAATAGGCAGCCCATAGCAGTACTGCTCTTGGTCCCCCTCAAGTGTTCAGCATGTCTTGGAGTACGCAGTCTTGGGATGTGACATAGCTTGATAGAAATGGTTGACACAGATGTGACATATGAGCCTAGAGCTAGCGTATTGATAACTCTGCCCAGGACTGGGCAAACCTCCTTGGTGTCTGACCATAGACCGATAACTGTTGGTCAGGTGTCTGGGCCTACTCTGGTCTGAGGAAGAGGTTTCTGAGGACACACTACTAATTCTATATATATTATCCTGTTGTTTCTGAACATCACACTAACAATGTATTTGTTACAAACATAGGCTTGGCTTGCCATCTAGTACTGAAACAGTGACAATATTTCTATATTGGGCTCCCAGCAAATTAGGACCTGGGCCCCATCCATTGCTGACAGACTGGAATTTACCACTGTCTTAGTAAAACCAAGGAGTCCTCTTGGAATTATTGGAAAGATAAGTACAAACTAATCTAGATTAGGAAGACTGAGAAAAATATAACCCTTCAATGCCAAGATGATATAACTGCCAATGAGAATCAAAATCTTTCAGGAAATCATGACTCCATAATCAAAATAAGGTGCCAGAATGAACTGGGCGGGAAGCTGTTCAAGAACACTAACAGAATTTAACTCAGCTATTTTAAGAAAAGGAACTTGAAGGAAACATAAAGTTTCTAATAGTGGACCAAAGAAACTTAACAAACAGATGAAAACAGATATTAAAACCAAACATATCACTGAGCTGAAAAATACACTCAACGAAATTCAAAGCATGGGAGAAGGCATTAAAAGCAGGATAAAATAAACCAAAGAACTCGTGGGCTCAAAAGATACATACAGGCTGTAAATAGACAATTATCAAAAATGAAAAAAGCCACAAATGGTCAATAAGTATTTTTTTAAAAGCATTCATTATCCCTAGTCATCAGGGAAATGCAAATGAAGACATAACAAATACTAGAGAGGATATGAGGAAGGAATAGAAGCAGTGGTGTGTGTGTGTGTGTGTGTGTGTGTGTGTGTGTGTGTGTGTGTCTGTGTATGTGTGTCTGTGTGTGTGTCTGTGTGTGTGTCTGTGTATGTGTGTGTGTGTGTGTGTGTGTGTCTGTGTGTGTATGTGTGTGTGTGTTTATTAAATAAGTTTACCTTAAAGTAGCCACAACAGTTGAATCATCCCTGAGAAGCTGAGACCCCGTTTATTTGCTCAGTCCTTGAGGCTGGTTGCCTCAGCAGTCCCAACCTGGTGCTAAAAATCTAGAAGGATCCTGGGAGCCACTGGTCCTTAGTCCATGATGGAAGTTTGGAGATGCTGGTTCTGATGTCAGCGAGGGAATCAGCAACAGAGTAAATCGGTTCTGCAGCAAAGGGAATGGCCAAGAGAGCAAAAGACAAGTGTGGTGGTTTGAGTGAACATGGCCCCATAGTATCCCAGGGACTGGCACTATTGGGAGGTGTGTTCTTATTGGAGTAGGTGTGGCTTTGTTGGCGGGAGTGTGTCACTGGGGCGGACTTTGAGGTTTCAGATGCTCAAGCCAGGCCCAGTGCCTCACACTCTCTTCCTATTGTCTGTCGATCCAGATGTGGAACTCTCAGCTGCCTCTCCAGCACCATGTCTGCCGATATATGCCACCATGCTTCCCACCACGATGATAATGGACTGAACCTCTGAAACTGTAAGCCAGTCCCCAATTAAATGTTTTCCTTTATAAGAGTTGCCATAGTCATGGTGTCTCTTCACAGCAATAGAAACCCTAACGAAGACAACTAGTAATCTTCCTTTTGCCATACCTTGATGATCTGGCCTGCTACCAGAAGGTGCCACCCACAACTCTGGGAGGTCTGTCCACATCAATTAAGGCCATCAGGACAGTTCTTCAGGTGAGGCTCCCTATTCAGGTGATTCTAATAATTTTCCTTATTTTCATTAGGTAAGTCTTTCTAAGGCTGCTGACACCACAGACAAGCTGAAAAGTCAGCAGATTTGCTGAGATTCCTGGGAAGTCCTTTAGGAGAGGGAACATCACAATGCAGGGCGCCAGGACCTTTTATGGTGCTACTGTGGATGGTTTGAAAATGGAAAATTTAAATGAGGGGATAAATGACTTAGCTGGGATTAACATAATATCAATTGTAATTACTATCAGTTCAGTAATTAGTATTTTATCTTTAAAAAAGTCATTTGATAACTGAACCAAATATGATAATTTGACTGATAAGATACAAGCCTTAGAAAGACTTACCTAATGAAAATAAGGAAAATTTGACTGTTAAGATATGAGTCTTAGAAGAACTTACCACTGATAAGATACAAGCTTTATAAAGATGTACTAATGAAAAAAAATACTCAGACATAGACAGGAATTTAGAGCAGAGCCTATCACACCATTGCACTATGAAATTGAAGAGGAGAGGCCTAAGGTTATTAGAACACTAACTTTAATTTATCCAATTACCATACAAGAATGACCACCAGATGATAGGCACCCCCAATGCTATGCAGAAGTTAATTGGAATCCTGTAGAAATGTTAGATTTGAAGAGATTTAAGGAAGCAGTTATTTCATATGGTATGCATTCATACTTGGTAAAGCAGATGTTAAATTCATGGGCAACTAGGAACAGAATTATTCCACAAGACTGGAAAAATTTAGTTATAGCAATATTGGATGCTGGTACTCAGTTACAATGGAAAACATGGTGGAGAGATGAAGCTAGGATCATAGAATAATAAAATAGGGCTAGAGGTAATGAAATTTCCCAAGATCAGCTTCTTCTCAGTAAAGGCCAGTATGCTGATTTACAAAGATGGTCTGTATTTCATGACAACATCTTGGTTCTATGCCATATAGCAGCTTTGAATGCTTGGGACAGGGTTGAAGAATCAGGAAAGAGGATTGAGTCATTTACTAAAATTATTCAAGGCCCAAAAGAAGCCTTCACTGATTTTTTTTTTACAAAGATGGACTTCAGCTATAAATAGAATATCAGATCCAGAAGGTAGACAAATATTAATTGAATCTATAGCTTTTGAAAAATACTAATTCAGAATGCAAAGGGGTGATTAGTTCTTTAAAGGCAAGATCAGCACCCATAGATGAATGGATCTGAAACACAGCTGATATTGGATCTCATGATTATGATGATACTTTGATAGTAGAAATGATTTCTACAAATTTTAAGAAAAGCCAAAATGTCAGATGTTTTAAATGTGGTAAACTAGATCATCTGAAAAGGGATTGTAGGCAAAGCATTCCAAGAAACAATGTTTTTTTTTCCTAGAGAGAATTCAACAGAAGGCCCTAGCCTTCTGGAATATGTAGAAGGTGTGGCAAAGGCCAGATTGGACTAATGAATTCAGATCAACATGGGACAGGCAAGGGAAATGCCTTAGGGGGGGCCTCTTTCTGACTCCAATGTCAAATTTGGTTCAATCATCCCCTGTTAGCATTGAGGAAATTCATCAACGGAGCAATTAAAAGACTTTATGCCTGTTGTTAAAAACCATACTGCTCTGGATGACAGAACAGCTTCAGCGGACAAAACAAAACTTTCAGGAGAGACCATAAAACAAGTATTTTTGCAAACTTCTATAAACGATCAAAGACCAAAGCTAAAAATTCAAATAAATGGCATTGAAATTGAGGGTTTGAGGGACACAGGTGCAGATGTAACAATAATTTCACCAAAATCTTGGCATCCAGAGTGGCCTCTTCAGGAGGTCAATGTTCAGCATCTAAGGATTGGAACTTTATCTGAGGTAAAACAAAGTGCAAGATGGGTAGAGTGTATAGGGCCAGAAGGACAGACAGGAAAATTAAAACCACATGTGGCTAACATAGCAATGAATTTATGGGGACATGTTTTGTTACAGCAATGGAAAAATCAGATTAACATTCTTCCAATCTCAGAAACAAACCATAAACTAACATATGCTTCTGAGAAAAATATTAAAAGCCATTATTAAGAACAGTCACCAACTGGTCAGTCTATACATGAGTAAGGCATAACAGCTGCTGATCTTTCAAAGGTACTAACAGACTTACCTTAAAATGGTTAACTGAAAAGCCTGTATGGTTGGAACAATGGCCTTTGACAGCAGAAAATTACAGGCATTAGAACAGTTGGTACAGAAACAGCTATTGAAGAGTTGACCTGTCCTTGGAATTCTCCTATATTTGTTATTAAAAAGAAATCTGGAAAATGGAAAATATTAACATATTTAAGAGCCATAAGTAAGGTGATTCAGCCAATGGGCTATCTACATTCTAGAATTCCATTGCCTTCTTTATTACATAAGGGATAGTCTATTATAGTGATGGATTTGAAAGACCACTTTTTCACTTTATCTTTATAAGAACAAGATAGAGAAAAATCTGCCTTCACTATGCCTACTTATAATAATTCCCAGCCTGTTAAAAGGTATCAGTGGAAAATTCTTCCAAAAGGAATGTTAAATAGCCCCACCTTGTGTCAATAATTTTTACAACAGCCATTAAAACTAATTCATAATTAGTTTTTTCAATCTGTATTTTCCCATTACATGGATGATATCTTATTGGCTGACACAGATGCTTTAGAAAAGTGTTTGATGAAGTAAAGAGAATTTTGCCTTGTTGGGAATTACAAATTGTTCCTGAAAATAAACACAGAGAGGAGAATAGGTTTACAGAAAATTCAAACACAGAAAGTACAAATCAGGAGAGATCAATTATGAACTCATGATGATTTTCAAAAATTGCTGGGAAATACTAACTGTCTATGGCCCACAAATGGATTAACAGCTAAAAAACTAAGCAATTTATTTCAAACCTTATGAGATGATAAGGACTTAAATAGGCTAAGAAAAATATCAGCTGAGTCTGAGAGATAATTGGCTCTGGTAGAAAAGAAATTACAGGATTCATATGAGGATTGCTTAGATCCAGAGCTTGATTGTATTCTGGTCATTTTACTTCTACTTATTCTCCTACAGGAATTCTTGTGTAAAGAGAAAATAATATCTTAGAATGGATATTTTTACCACATAAACAGAGTAAAAAAAAAAAATTAAAGACCTATGTAGAAAAGGTTTTTTAATTGATTCTGAAAGGGAACTGAGTCATCATCAATTAGGAATTATCAATTAGGAATAGATCTAGCAGAAATTGTGGTATCTTTTACTAGTGCTAAAATTGCCTCATTGTGGGTAGAAAATGAACACCCCAAAGAGTTTACAGTAATTTCTTGGGAGAGATTAGCAACAAATACCCCAAAAGCAAAAGACTTCAGTTTATAAAAAGAACTAGTTGGATTCTTCCTTATATAATAAGGGGAACACCAATTTCTGGAGCCCCTCTTGATTAGGAGAAGTGATAGTTCATCAAACAGCTTGGTCATTCAATCCAAACTAACTTAGAAGACTAACAAATGCCTTTCATTTGATCAGGTATGAAAAAAATGATAATTTTTATTATTAAAAGATAATACTTCTTCTATTGCCAAAAAAACCCCAAACAAACAAAAAACATTTTTTTTTAACAAAGGTATAACCTGACAAAAAGGGAACTCCCCAAAGCTAGGGTTGGGGAAGGGTTTTGTTTTTGTCTTTCCAGGAGAACAAAAGCTTCCACCTAAGGAATCTTAGATCAGTAGACAAAAGAAATATCTGAAGAAAAAGGGCAAATCATCCAGAGAAAGTGTCCCAGGGAAAAGAGTAAAATTGCACTAATGGTATAGCACATTTCCAACAGGATAAAAACCTCATAAATCTTCCCAAATATTTGTTTCTGCTGCTCTCTACAAACATAAAAGGCAAATGGTCTTTTGTGGTCCTAATTGAATTAAAAATCAAAGCTGACTTTGGAGTTGGAGTGTGACTCTCTCTTTCTCTAAACCCAAGCATGCATGTTAAAGGAAAATCTATAATCTCTTTCTCATGTCAGAAGAGCCACCTGATTTCAGACAGAAGAAAACCAGAATTCAAAATTAAGGGACTATTCTATTGTCACTAATCTCATAATTCCTTGGTTTTATTTTGACTCTTAAAACTTTTCTTAGGATATAAATATTATCTCTAAATTTATAATGTGTGTGTGTGTGTGTGTGTGTGTGTGTGTGTGTGTGTGTCTTTAAATTTTCTGTCATTATACTAATGGCCAAATAGAGTACTAATTCTAGAAATAGGCTTCATCTAGCTTCCTGTACATGATGCTGGGCTTGAGTCTGAAGTAGGTAACTAGGAATTAAGTTTGTGTACCCTGAATATACTTAATAGATTGTGGTCCTTTAATCACTCTGAGATCTGCTACATATGACATTTTAAATGTTTAAGTTTTCTGCAGTGAACCATGACCATTCCTAACAGCTACCTTTGAAGTCTCCAAAAGGATGATGGGGTCCCACAGTGACAATTCCACCTTGATTGTGGTAACACCGTTAAGATGGCAAATACCACCTAAAGATCAGCTTTGAACTACAAACTGCTCAGGAAAATTTCAAGGTTGTTAGCTGAGATGATCCAGCCTCACAGACTACCCCATCCAGTACTTCAGATAAGCCCTGCACTTTCCCATTACACACAGACTAGACAACCAATGTTACAGCTAATTTTCCCAAGACTTGACCACTATCTCAATTTTTTTGGGGGGGTCCCCTAAAGATGCTGTTGTCCCCAGACAGCAGAAAGTAATTTTAAGAATATGATATCCATATTCCCAAGAGGTGGGATGGGTGGTTTTTGGTCATTTGGTGGGTTATGAATGTTTGTCATCATTTAGGAGGGTTGGTTATAAATTGTTGCTGGTCATGGTAAGGGAGGAAATTAAGCAAGGAAGGTTGGATTTAAGAATCCCTTTCTGAAAAAATAAGGAAAAAAAAGTGGTGGAATATGGAAATGATAAGATAAAAGGGTAGATTATTGAGCCTACTTTAAAAAGCAACTATTAATCTCAAATATTTTACATTGGTATGGATTTTTGTATATTGATACAAATTTAAGGTTATATTTGTTAGAACATACTCTATATATGTTCTGACTCTTTTTTAAGATATTTTTGAATATTGATACAAATTTAAAGTTATTTTTGTTATACTGTATATATTTCTACTCTTGTTTAAAGTATTGTACCTATGTAGTTCATTTAAAAAGGTAATGTATAATTAAGAAATATAGCTTAGTAGTTATTCATCTATAATAATTGAACTTGTAGTTATATTAGGTATGTTTCAAGGTTATACAGAGATATATTTTAGATAGACAGACTTCTATCAAACACTTCAAAGACCTACAGAATATGGCATTTAAAATGTTTCAATAACCTAAGGCTTTTCATGACAGTGAGATGCATATGCTCTTGGCAGCACTAATTTACTTCAAAAAAGGATGATGGGCATTAAAGATGGAGTTTGCTTTTGTAATGGCAAAGTTAGCCATTGGGCAGGAAATTGCCCTTGCCTCAACTGCTGACAGTATGCTGTCCAAATTAGTGAGGGTGGAATTTGGACACAAAAGAGGGTGACTGCCAAGCCTTGTCAAGACAAGGTAGAACAGCCCTTCAAAATTCATGCTTCACAGAAAAGTTTGTCAGATATTCTAGACCTGCAGGCTGAAGATGGATGCCCCAGTGTTGCAGAGGAACCTGGGGTGACTATCTAGGCAGCCAGCTGTCTCCGTCATTTCTCTAGTGTTGGAAGTTGTTTGTTCTGCACTTCCTGTTTATTCAGGTGACATTATACCCTTCTCAGGCCTCTGATGGAGTTGAAGATGAGAGAGTTATAGTTACAGTTTTCCTTGTTACCGAATTTAGAAAAGAAACTCACAAAAGAGGTATAAAATGTATAAGATTGAGAGAGTGTATAAGCTTAAATTGTTTATCAAAGAAAATGTTTTGGAGGTCTAAAAAGATGATAGTTTTGAGTTGGTAAGACAAGTTAGGATAGAAAGTGAATTAGGTACCAAACTTTGAACTCACCAAGATAGGATAGGTAATAGAGTAGTTTCTTTGAATTTGCCAAATACAAATAGACTGGACATTATGAATGAGATCCTTACTTGATAGTTGTTCTTATTTTCCATAGTTTTACTGTGTTAGAGTTAAAACCTTTCCTTTTTATTTAGACAAAAAGGGGGAAATGTTGGAGGATATTTGGTCACACTGTGAACCCTGAGTTTGCATTTGTGTTAATTAAATAAAATTAACCTTGGGTCAGGAGGCTGAGTTAGCAACAAGATAACAGAAAGTAATGGCGCATCAGAGGGCATCTGGGAGAGATAGAGAGATGCACCAGAAGGAGGAGGGAGGGACTTGGAGTGGCACAGTTTTTATTGTTTGGCAGAGCAAAAGGACACTCTCTTTCAGAGATCCCAGCAAAGAAAGAAGGTTAGCTAGGTGCTATTCAACCTCTCTGAGCTAGCAGGTTTTCACTCCAGCCTTTGAAGCTCAAGTTTCACTATAAATAGAATGATAGAGATTTAGTTAAAACTACCTTTAGTAGCAGTGGCAGAGCCAGTGCCAGAATTCCTACCAGGCTGTGGCCTGAGTGGCCTGAGAAGCAGGCCAGTAAGTCACAATTTCTGGTTGAAATAGCAGTAGATTAAGGTGCAGCCACTGTCCCAAAGTTAAAACAATAACTCCCTGGCCCCCAAAGCTTACAGCTATATCATAATGCAAAAAAAAAAAATGCATTCAGTCCAACTTCAAAAGTCCACATAGTCTATAATAGTCTCAAACTTATTTAGAAGTCCAAAGTTCAAAGTCTCTTCTGAAATTCATACAGTCTCTTAACTGTAATCTCCTTGTAAAAATCAAAATCTAAAAGCAGATCACATACTGCCAACATATAATGGCACAGGATATACATTACCATTCCAAAAAGTAGGAAAGGAAGCATAGTGAAGAAATACTGGACCAAAGCAAGACTGAAAACCAGCTGGGCAAACTCCAAGCTCTGTATCTCCATGTCTGATGCCAAAATCCTCTTTAGATCTCCAAATCCATTCAGCTTTGTTGGCTGCAACATACTTCTTCCTCTTGGGCTGGTTCCATTCCCTGTTAGCAGCTTTCCTTGGCAAGTATCCCATTGGCATCTGGCATTTCCAAAATCTTGGGGTCTTCAAGGTAATCCAGGCTTCAACTTCACAGCTTCAGGAAATGGCCTCTCTAGGCTTCCATTCAGGGAAACCCTGACACATGCCTCAGTGACTTTCCTTAATTGCAAAGGCAAATTCCATAGTCCCTTTTTTCTATCCTTAACTCCAAAACCATGTAGCTCAAGCTGCCAAGTTCTGCTGCTGACTGGGGCTGGAACATTGTTTTCTCGTTCAATAACATCTTCACCAGCTTTCTGTTTTCAATGATTTCCTTCACTGCCTAAGCTTGGCTGTCCTGAAACCGGATCTGTAGACTAGGATGGCCTCAAACCCAGAGATATACCAGCTTCTGACTTCCCAGTACTGGAATTAAAGGCATGCACGACCACCACCCTGCCTAAGCTTTTCTTTAATTCCTTTTCACAAGTAGGAAACTTAGCTGGGTGGGATCTTGCCCTGAGGTCATCACTCCCGTTATTCCATTTCATAATCTGTTTATCTCCTTGAACTCAGGACTTCACTCCATTCCACTTCCTTGTGCTCCTTTTCTCCTCAAATTTTACATTTTCTTGCTCCTTTTCATTTTAAATCTGTATAAGAGTGACTAGTAATAACCACACAACAGAGTCAATACTAGGCTGTTTTGAGATTTCCTCTGCCAATGGAATTAATCCAGAACTCTTCACTTTAGCATAGGGTAGACTCTTTGGACAAGGGCAAAAAGCAGCCACATTCTTCACCAAAATTTCATGAGAATGATCTCTAGGCCACACATTAATATTCTTATCCTCTGAAACATCTTGAGCCAGCCCCTCACAGTCCAAACCTCCTCAGCAACAATGTCTTCCATGCTTCTACTAGGATGGACCATTAAGCAGCACTTAAAAGAGTTCAACTGCTTTTCTAATCCACTGTCCCAAGGTCCATATGCCTTCAAACAAAAACATGGTCAGGTCTATCATAGCAATACCCCACGCCTAGTAACCAACTTCTGTTTTAGTTAGGGTTTCTATTGCTGTGAAGAGACACCACGACCATGGCAACTCTTATAAAAGGAAAACATTTAATTGAGGTGGTAGCTTACATTTTCAGAGGTTTAGTCCATTATCATCATGGTGGGACATGGCAGTGGGCAGACAGACATGGTGCTGGAGAGGTAGCTGAGAGTTCTGCATGTTGCATGGGCAACAGGAAGAAGTCTGTCTCACTGGGCATGGCTTGAGCACATATGAGACCTCAAAGCCCACCTCTACAGTGGCACTTCCTCCAACAAGATCATACCTATGCCAACAAAGCCACACCTTCTAATACTGCCACTCTCTTTGGGGGGCATTTTCTTTCAAACCACCACAGAAGACATCTCAATGATCAACAGATACATGAAAAAAATCAACATATAGTGAGTACAAAACAAAGGCATGTTGATGTCTCAACACACCCTCCTAAAAGTCTAAAGTTAAGAAGTGCAGGTGAGGATGGGGGAAGGAAATACTTGAATGTAAATTAATCCAGCCCTTACAGAAAAGAGTGTGAAATTTCCTCAGAAAAGCAGCTTGTAACTACAATGTGGTATGATCCCGCAGTCTCTCTACTGGGTTTATACCCAAAGGAAATGAAAACTGTATGTTAGACAGACATCTATATTCCTATTACCCTAGCACCACCTCTATATGCGAGGGAACAGATTCAAGGACCCCATAATTATTAAAAATCCGTGGATGTTCACGCCCTGTGTAAGATGACATATCATTCATTCATAACTTATACTGTAAAACCTCTCTAGATGGTATATAATATCTAATATAGTACCACATAAATATTGTCATGGTGTATTATTTAGGGAATAATAACAAGAATAAAAATCTACAATGTTTAGTACAAAGGAATTTTTTCAGGTACTTTTTTTTAATGAGAAAAATGTTTCCGTGCAATATATTTTGATCATGTTTTCCTGACTTGATTCCTCCTAGTTCCTCCTCACCTCCCTACCCACCCAAATTCATGCCTCCCTCTTTAAAAAAACAAACAAGAATAAAATGACCTTGTCAAGTCTAGGAGTGGAAGCTGAGTTTATGAAGGCTGTCTGTCTATGCCCTACGTTTTACTAAGCATGGAGGGACACAGACTTGTCTTTGTGTGACTCAAACGTGGACAGAAAATATCCAGAGTGACTTGTTTATTTCTATTTGTAAACCAACACAAAAAAACACCCAGGGTTTTTTGACAACATCAGTGGGCACAGAAACACTAATGTTTTCTGCTCAAACCTAAATTGCTTAGTTAAAGCAATTAGATTTTGCAAAAACTAAACAAAGCCTCTTTATAACTGAAGAGGTGGCTATGGTTGTAAAAAGGCCTGGTCCTAAAACTCAGAAGGGATTGACTGACTTGCTACCATGTCCCTTCGTCTCCAGTCATCCCGGGTAAGTTGCTGTACATTTCCAAGCCTCACAAGGGCTACAGAATGAAATTTTGATAATATCTAACTTATAAGGGTGTTGCAGGGGTTTATTTTAAATGTATGTGAAGCATTTTATCATTATTGTGATGATTACAATCTTGGAGGGGAATCCTGGGTTTTTAACAATAAAACGAACTTGTTTGAAACCTCTTGCAAAGGCTTTTCTTAGAGAAAATAGGATTCCTCTTTTGCTGGCAGAGTTCTCTTTAAGCCATGTGTTTTTTTCCCTTCTTCGTCTCTTGCTCCCCAGAATGAACATTTGGCTGAAAGCTTAGCCAGAATGCAGAATGGCTCCCAAGGCAAGGGGGCACCTTCCCAAGATCTGTGATAAATATCCCTTGGCTATACAACCCCACAGGCTTAAATCCTACTGTGTAGCCAGGCCCAGGCCACTAACCTTCTTGGCAGTCTCAGGTACCATACTGTGTGGAAATCAATTTCTTTAGGGAAAATATATCACACACTAGAACAGGTTAAAATCCACAAATTTTATGTGAACTCTGTCCAGGTTTCTTGGCTTTTCCCCCAACAGTTTCAAACTTTGCATTTAAGAAAGGCCATAGTGCTCTGAATTAAAGACTAATACAGGTCAGGCATGGTGACCCACACTGTAATCCCAGCCTCCAGGGTGAGGTACAAGGATTGCTAGGTGTTCAGAGCCAACATGACCTAGATAGTGAGTTCTAGGGGCCAGCCTGAGCTACAAAGTAAGATGTTGTCTCAAAAATGCAAACAAAACAAAACAAAACAAACAAAAAGAGTAATCAGGTCATAGTGGCACACAGCTTTAATCCCAGCACTCAGGGAGCAGAGGGAGGCAGATCTCCGTGAGTTCAAGGCCAGCCTGGTCTATATGAAGATTTCCATGACAATTAGAGCTACATAGTAAAGTTCTGTCTCAAAATAAAAAATCTAAAAGGCAAATATATATTGTACATACTCCTCAAAAGATATATCTGCCTATCAAAAGAAAAAAATATAAAAAGATAAACCAGAGTTTGGGGGAGGTGGCTCAATGGTCGGTGGCATTTGCTGTGTGACTTGAGAACCTGAGTTTCAATCCCCAGCACCCATGTCAAAAGATGAGCTACAAAGCGAGATGTTGTCTCAAAAATGCAAAACAAAACAAACAAACAAAAAGACTTGGTGCAGTGTGGTGATACCTGTAACCCCAGAGCTGAGTGACATAAACAAGTGAACCCTAGGGGCTCACTGGCCAGCCAGTCTAGATGAGATGGTGAGCTCCAGTTGCAGGGAGAGACTGTCAGAAAATAAAGGGAAGAGTGATAAAGAAGGACATTTCAATGTCAGTCTCTGGTCTCACATGTGACCTGCACCTGCATACACCACATACAAAGACAAAGAGAGGCAATATATTTGTCCCTTACATAAGCTGAAAAAAATAACATAATTTTCCTATTATATTCAGAATTCTCCCAAATTAAGGGAGGAAAACCAGTCTGATAGAAAAATGGGCAAAGAATCTGAACTGACTGTTCACCAAAAAAAAAAAAAAAAATGCAAATAGCTCTTAACATGAAGAGCCAGGCAAGCTTCCTTGATGTATCAAATTTTATCTTAGCGCCTG
Organism: Peromyscus attwateri; assembly: GCA_902168425.1. Lineage (NCBI taxonomy): Eukaryota > Metazoa > Chordata > Mammalia > Rodentia > Cricetidae > Peromyscus > Peromyscus attwateri. Next base: position 13,459 of record CABHPP010146855.1, on the reverse strand, counting down.
TCAAAAGTGTAGGAGTTAAAGGAATAACCTGCATGATGGAGACCAGGGGCGCTGTCACCACACAGTGTCAGCCACGGACACGGAGACTGGTGCAAACAATATGGACACTGCTGGCCTAGGACATCCTTCCCCTGAAAGTACAGCACACTGGCAGACAGAATATTTTGAACTGAAAGAATTTGAGGAAACAACAAAACCAGACCTTCCTCCTGTCCTTCTGTCCTGAAGCAGGCTATAAATCCTGGGAAAGATCGCTGATTTCCATCTGAGAGTTTGTCTACCTGGAAGCAAATGGTCATCCTTTTCTCCAATACAAAGCTTTCCTTAGTTGCTTATTTTTAGCTCAGATATGTTCTGTCCTGACTGGTTTCTGTAGAACTGTCCACTCTCCATTGAACCCCCTTAAAGATGAGGCTCAGGTTTATCTGATGCTTTCTTTGAGTATTTATTTATTTATTTATTTATTTATTTGCTTATTTGCTTATTCATTCATTCATTCTAGACAGGGTTTGCTGTGTAGTCAGGAAAACCTCAGGCTTGAGATCCTCCTGCCTCTTCCTCCCAAATGCTAGCATTATAGTCACATGCTACCATAACCAGGTGGGTCTTCATTTTTTTTTTTTTTAAGATTTGCTTTTATTTTTAATGATGTGTGTATGTTTATTTGTGGGTAGATGTGCATGAGTACAGGAGTCTTCAGGGTCAGATGAAGGTGTCAGATCCCCTGCAGCTGCTGGAGTTATATGTGGTTGTGAGCTACCCAATGTGGGTTCTGGGAACTGAACGTAGACCCTCTGGAAGAGCAGTACATACTTTTAACTGCTGACCCTTCTTCCCATCTCCATGTATCTTCATTTCCTTAAGAAGGCTCCTACAGCATGTAAAAATTTTGCTAAGTAAACATGTGTGGTTTTCTTTCATTAACCTCCCTTTATTATAGGCCCCTTAGCGATGAACCTAAGATAGTGTGTTATTGCTTTCTTGTTGCTATGACAAGTATCTAAGGAAAGTAATTTAGAGAAAGAGTGGTTGGGCTCCTAGTCTGAGGGTGCACCCATCACAGTAGAGAAGGCATGGCAGGAGGAGTAGAAGGTCCCATTGTATCAAGAAGCAGAAAGAGATGAGTGCTTGAACACAGCTTACTTTCTTCTTATGCCATTCAGCTGGCAAATGAAGGAACATGCCTTGGGTCAGAGTGGCTGCCTTGTGAGAACAAATTCAGAAGAAGAAGCTAGAGACAGACAGAGAAACCCCTACGAAGCCATCCCGTGTTTCTTTATGATAAGATTAGAGGTTGGAGATTTAAGTTTGACCACACCAAGTATCTGAAATAAGGTTTCTTGTTGGGCATCTGTTTTGTGGCAATTTCCTTTGAGATGAAACATTCCATTTTGCACGGAAGCTTGTTCAAACACAGGATATTCTAAAGGAAGGTGAAATATCCTGCCCTGTAGGACAGGTTGTTAAAACTCTAGAAGTAAACAACTTAAAAGCTTCAGGAATGTCACATCCTGCCTGACCTGTTGAACAGTACTCAATAGGGAAGTGAGGATTGAGAAAAAACAGCTCGTGAGAAACAGAGACAGGGACACAAGATGGATTTGGGAGAGTTCTGAATCAATACACAGCAGCCCCAAGTTTATCTCTCACAGCCTTTTTATACCCAAAGCTAGAGGGGCAAAAGACCTTCCCCTCTCAAGGACACCATGGTTCAAGGAACAAACAAGTGTAAACACCTCCTTAATTCTCAGGACATCGGATAAGCACACCTTTGGCTGAACATCCTGTTATTTGGCCTTGAAGAGTAAGACATCTGGTAACCACACCTTTGGCCAAACATCTTGTTATCCAGCCTTAAAGAGTAAAGACAAGCTTGAACTCTCTGACCTTGAGTCAAGATGAAATCAAGCCACAAACTGGAGTCACTGTGGGCTCCCACACAGGAAGTCCCTGAAACTGACCAGATGCACTAGGCACCTCCCTCTCAAAGCTTATATGGGCTGTAAGGATTATTGAGAGACATTCTCAGACCAGCCAAGCCACCCGGAAGAGGTTCAGACCAACTGAGCTGTCTAGAAAGGACACTGTATAACCTGTTGAGCTACCTGTGGGTTGTGAAGTACACTCCAGTGTCCCAAATCAGTGAGAATAAGGGTCCCAATTGGTGAGGAGCAAGAATGAGAAATAAAGAAATTCAGAAAGCAATAAATTAGGAAGACAAATGAAATAGCTTGGACCAGGAGGTCTTACATAAGCTGATGACTTACTTATACCAAGCAAATTTATTAAGAAGTATGATATATGATACTATTTGGAGTGGGCGGGAACAGCCAAGGTCAGCAGTGTTAAGGCAAATAACCTTGGCAAAGAGAACATGGGATACCTCAAACACAGCTGCCTTAGGACTGATAACTGTAGCCCAGGGGGAACAATTGGGTCCCTGGAAACTGCAGCCATGACTCTTCTGAGGTGGCACTGGCTCCAACCCTAGACCGGCCTTGCCAAGCCCACTCCTGGATAAGGAACTAAAGTTCCCTTCCATCAGGACCTCTGAGAAATCTTAGATTAGTCTGGCTCCTTGGAAACTCCAGGTTTCCAGCTTTTGTGAACCATCACCCATGCTAGAGTGGGCCTTTAGTGGCACAGCTGTCTTTGAGTCATGTCTGCTTCTGTAAACAACACTTCATGCATACTCCGGTAAGTAACCCAAATAAGATGCATTGGTTCACCATGCTGGGCTTTGGTGGCATCCTTACTTTGGTCCATCAGGAGTGAGAAGATGTTTGTTTATATCTCCCCAGGAACAGTACTCAAAATAGCATCACACAAACTCTACTGTATCTCTTATGGATGATGTGATTAGAAACAAAAGGTATGGCATTCCATAGAAGATTTTAGAATATTCCAAATCTTTCTTAGTACCCTTATAAATTCAGTGTCAGAGTATAGTGGACATCAGTTCTCTCGCATGCCTCGTGTTTAAAGTCTTTGATGGTTGTTTTTAATCTTGTAGGACTGACATGGTATAAGAGAGGCTTTATAATATGTTGAGGAATTTAGGCTCCAAACTGCTTGGGGTGGAAGACCTGACTTCAGTTCCTACTGGCTGTTTTTCCTTTGACAGATGATGTTGCTCCTTGGCTTGTTTTCTCACACGTATTATAGGATAATGCGTCTTGATCAGTTGCTATTAGGATTCAATCAGCAGTGCGCCCACCACACTTAGGAGAGCATTTTTACACTGGAAGACATAATAAACACTCTGTATTCAACAAGGCCCATGGCCAGCTTGGCAGGGAGAGGTGGCAGAGCCAGAATAAAGGGAATTCAGTACTGAAGAGGTGGGTGCTTCTGCTTACTTGGTTCTCTCCTGATTTTCTCTATGTTGTTGTGACAAACACCATGACTAAAACCAAGCTGGGGGAGGAAAGGGTTAATTTGACTTGTACTTCCATGTCACAGTCCATTATTGAGGGAAGTCAGGACACAGACCTGACGGAAGCCCAGACTTCATAAAAACACTTCTTACATACTTGCTCTCCATGGCTTGCTCAGCTACCTTTCCTGTACACAACCCAGAACCATTTGCCCAAGGCTGGCACCACCCACAGTGAGCTGGGACCTTCTATGTCAATGATCACTCAAGGAAATGTCCCACGGACACACCTACAAGCCAATCCGATGGAGGCAACTCCTCAACTACGTTTCCCTCTTCCCAGGTGACTAGTTTGTGTAAAGTGGACAAAAACTAACCAGCACAGAGTCAGTAGACAACACATTTCCCAATTCCATGAATAGATGCAGTTTTGTGTTGTGGAATATTAGTTTAAAGTTGTGTTACATTCATTTATGCTGTGGAATATTTGTTTAATGATGCAAAGATGTGTTGTATTATTTTATGTTGCTTTTGTTTAACTCTGTAAAACTGTGTTACTTTGCCTGCCTAAAACACCCGATTGGTCTAATAAAGAACTGAACAGTCAATAGCTAGGCAGGAGAGAGAAATAGATGGGGCTGGCAGGCAGAGAGAATAAATAGAAAGAGAGAGGAATGAGAAAAGGAGGAGAGAGGACTCCAGGGGCCAGCCACCCAGCCACACAATCAGCCACAAAGTAAGAAGGAAAGAAATGAATATAGAATAGAGAAAGGTAAAAGCCCAGAGACAAAACGTAGATGGGATAATTTAAGTTAAGAAAAGCTGGCTAGAAATAAGCCAAGCTAAGACTGGGCATTCATAAGTAAGAATAAGTCTCTGTGTATTTCTTTTGGGAGCTGGGGGGTGGGTCCCCAAAGGGTAAAGAGTAAAAGAAAAGAAAAGAAAAGAAAAGAAAAGAAAAGAAAAGAAAAGAAAAGAAAAGAAAAGAAAAAGCCAGTTTTGTTCATAATATCTGATTTAAAGAAAAAACATTAACTTTCCTCAAGCAGCATTGTTTTCTCCATTGGGGGTGCATTCTCACGGCCCTTGCTTAAAATGCAGAGTGGGAGCCCCAGCACAATGATGACACAGAGTGCCACTGAACCCGACACTTACCTCAGCACACAGACCATGAAAAGAACCATCTCAAAGAGGGCTGCAGACAACTTCCAATTTGGGATCAAGAGGGAGAAAAAGGACCTAGGTGCTCCAGGAGGAAATTCCCTATCTCTCCCTCCTCATCTGGGTGCAGGTATAAGGGAATATACCCTTAGGACTCTCTGAATACTACTGTCCACAGTAGAATACTACTGTCCACATTTGGAACTCTCTGGCCGACTACAGAAAACTCTCTTTTCTGGAGCCTTCCAATACCCACAAAATCCAGCCTCATATTTTCTACTGATTTTCATTTATCTAAAATGCAATGTCTACATTTTTACTTCAGCATAATGTGATAGAAGTTATATAGTTACATGCAAGTTGCAACAAGGTTCAGCCAAATAATTACATTAAGTTTTCTGTCATCATGCCATGAATAATGGTAGGCTCATGTGAATGAGTAGACTAAAATAAATCACAAAACAGAAGTTGCAAGAAAGAAACGGTCTGAGCATCATTTGGAAGTGTGCTGTAGTACCTGGGGCATCAAAATTCTCTTCTGAGAATGAAGTTTCCAGACGAACACTCACACCCTGCATGACACTAATGATTCCTAATGGAACATCTTTTAAATGACTCACATCCATTTCTGCACTGGAGTCAATAACCAGTAACCTCACATGAGAGGCAATCAAGTAGTTCTTAAGTTATAGCAGAGGAAGATCTTATTTATATTTACTCTACTTACGTTTTCTGATCAATTAACAGGTCGTGACCAGGCAGAGCTTACATTATCACAAGTGCTGCAGTGAGCCATTTGCCTCATTAATAAAAATGCAGCAGTCCCCTCAAGTCATGCAGGCAGCTGCTGCATTTATCATACTTATATTTACAAATGACTATAATGATCACATAATGTTGTTATTGTTGTTATTATCAACTTTAGGAAATGATCCGGGGTTTTGTTTTCTTAGAACTCATGTAAGCCCTTCCATTTTCAAATGCAGAATATATAAAATATTTAGTGTGTTTCAGTTGAGGGGCGGGAGTACAGTTCACCAATTATTTAGAAGTAATAAATATACAATAAGCCAGACACAAAGTTCAGTCCTTTCAATCGTCATTTATCACAACGTAATGTCATATGAAAGATTACGATTCAAGCTGAGGAAAATTGACTAGCTATTTTACTTTCTAATACCTGGAGGTCGATAATTTTTAGCAGTGTAGATAAAGTCAAACCTCCTGAGTGAATCTATTTTCCATCATAATTCTTGAGAGTACGTCTGTTTATCTCCTTCCTTCCCTTCCTCCCCTCATGGCAGCCACACATCTTTCCTCCTATGGACTGTCTGAGTTAGAGGAGGCTCTCCGCATCCGGAGAATTTCAACCCTATCCCACTCAGCTTCACCAGTAGGCTAGAAATGAACACTAAACTGTAACACTCATTATCATCCCCACCCCTGCACTGACATCTCTTCAGCCTGAAGCATTTCTTCTTAAACGAAAACAAAGAAGCTCTGATGATAATGGAGCAATGAGCAGCAAAGCCTACTTCCAGTCTCGGGTCTTACATGACAGGAAACTACACTGTGAACTGCCTTTACACAGCGTTAAATGAGACAGCGTTCACACAATGAAGATTCTCATCCAAGGAAAGAAAGAAGAAAAGAGTTGTTTACTTTGAGGAAATGGGAGGTGCCGAAGGGAGAATTGCAGAATTCCTATTGGAATTAATGAGTTATAAATTCCTTCTAGGATGAGCCTGCCTCTCTCCCTTCAGCCCTCAGCCACCAGCAGAGTGTTCTCTCATATTCTCCCATCTGCTCAGACAGCTGTTCAAGACGGGCTATTGTGGCTTTATGGGGTTCTTCAAAAATTAATCACTCTGAAACAAGAATATAGTAAATCAAATCAAATTCTCTTATCCATATTTTCTCTCCTGTGATGGTTTAACTTTTGATCTAAGTATATACATACATACAGAAATGGGGGAGGGAGAAAATGTGGCAGAGGAGGGAGCAGAGACCTCCTTTTCCCTAAGGCTTTCTCCATAGTATATGAATTATGTATGAATCCCTACCAGTCAATACTTCAAAATTGAGGATGCCTCTGCTACAGTATTCACAAAAGTGTTCATGGCACTTCTTTTAAACTAGACAGTTTTGGGTATGTCCTGAATCATAAGAAAAATCATTTCAGGACTTTCTAACTCAGGGCAGTGAATATGTATATAGTTTTAACCCAATAAGACAATTTCTTAGACAGGTTGTCTGAGTCTCATAGGCCCTTTTATAAGAAATGAGTATAACGTAAGACCCAATTGAGGTATAAGAACGTACAACTTTCTGTAAATGTGAAGAACGATGATGCACAGGCATGGACGAGAGCTATGAACAGACATTGCTAATCCCATGATTGTGGGGAAGCTTACTCTTCCAGCTGTCTGTGCTTACCCTCTGCTCAGTGATTCTGAAGAAGAAGTAAATACACTTCATGGCAAGCACAAGACTCTACATGATGCTGATGACGCACCCAGATTCTTAGGCATAGCCTCTCCCATCCCTAAGCAAAAAGGAGGCCATAGATACATTGTACTATGCTCACACATCCACCAAGATTTAGGCTGTTTGGTTAGCTGGTGAGCTGCAAATAGAATACTTTCCTACTCTCATAGTAACTCATAAATAAAGCTTTCAAGACAGATGATGTAAGCCATTTATTATGAAAGATTTAAAAATAAAAGAATCACCAATGCTAGATGCCCTTAGGAGGCTTCAAATCCTTCACCTAACTTCTTTGGGCCTCAGTCGCCTTGATGAAAAAGAAATATTGAAGTTTATAATGTTTATCTCGAGCTCTCCAGTTCTCAGTCTAGATAGCTCTCTTTGTTATTGGTGATGGCCTTGTTACCAGCAAAGGCTAAGAAAGCAGACATGCCTCTTTCCATAACTCTGACTTCTCATTTCCTGTCTCTAGGATATTATTCTGCCTTTGCTGTGCATGGAGGCCAGGTCGCACGTGCTTTTGAGTGTTTAAGGGATGCTTGGGTCCTAGAAGCTATAACTAAACTCTACTCTTTTAGATGAGAGAAGGGACCAAAAGAGGACTCCACAATTATCTCAGGCTGATCATTTCCAGGACTCTACATCTATCAGCGAACATATTGGGAAGTAGGGCTTCCCACTTTCCAGATGGCACAGAGGACAACTGGGGGTAATTCTAGAAAACAACCAAAGCTCCTTCCAAACAGGGACTTCCAAAGGAGAAGAGCAAAGTCATAGTTTTTCTCAACTGTAGCTTCATAGGCCAAGGCTTGCATTTCATACTCAGAGTACACAAATGTTTCTTTTGGGAGAAATGGCATTAAGCATATTGGCAAGAAAGGATGATAAAGCTGTGATGTAGATTAGCCACTTTAATAATACAGAAGGCCCACTGCTTATTCTGTGGAGAGTGACTCCAGTAAGCAATTAAAGTCACCAAGTGTGTATAAAACAAATGTTGATTATACCCAACCTAAGACTCTGCAATAACACAAAAGCAACCATTTTCCTGGCATATATTTCTAAGCTCACGGCTGTGAGGTGATGCATCCTTACTCTCTATCTTCCAGAGATGAGCCTTGTTTTCAATTGCTACTGAAAAAAATACAATTTTATTTTCAAGAGAATTATTTTCTCAAAACAGTTGCAGTTTGGGTTTTCTGTCACCCAAATCTTAAAGTCTTCAAACTCTGCTCGGACTTTTAATGTACTCACTGTTTCCAGCCAAATTTCTTCACTTGGGGTCTGAGTCAACCATGTGAAAACTCTTAATTGAGTTCACAGGGATCTAAGTATTTTGTAAAGGTTTCATGTCTCAAAAATATTTTTAGCATATACCACTACATATTCCATTCTCCTCCTTTTTGAAATGCATATTTGTAATACTTCAATGTGATCCTAGGAAGTTAGGTGGGTAATTTTGTCTTACAAATGTATAATGAGACCAGAGATTGTAATTAAAAAAATCATTAAAAGGATTTTAGGGGGAACCTAAAATAACTGGTGGGGTTGAAGAGAATGTTTGCCGGCTAAGTTTTTCAAGGTGACTGTATGAAATGTGGATATTTGAAGGAAAAACTGTAAATACCCTCTGAATACCAGGAGGTATAATGAATGCCCCCCAAACAGGGCTCAAGAGAGTGTAAGTCTCAGAAGCTGGGAGGCGTGGAAGGAGGCAAAAGCATGCCTTTGTTTGATCTGGACTTCCATTAATGTCGATGCCATCTCTCGGAATGCTAATGTTTTTAGAGTCTGGATATTGTTTCGAAGATGAGTCCTTCACTGGCAATCCACAAATGGAGTAATTACAACAGACCACAGGACTCTGCAGGACTCACAGTGTGTTTATCAGGCATGTGAGAAAGGATGCTCAAAAATCTTTACAAATCTTATCTCTTCAATTTCCAAAACCGTGGTGTAGACCATAGAGACGTTTCATAGGGAAATGTGCCTTCACGTTTTTCATGGGTAAGGATGTATAGATATTAAGACGCTAATAGCAAGTGACTGGGCCGGGAGCAGGTGGATCAGTAGACTTATCCATGTCTTTCCTTGTTTAATCTCCAATGTCTTTTCTTTAGCCCTTTCCAGATAATTTCTTTTGTTTAAAATTTGTTATCGGCAGGGCGGTGGTGGCACATGCTTTTAATCCCAGCACTCAGGAGGCCGAGCCAAGTGGATCTCCATGAGTTCGAGGCCAGCCTGGGCTACAGAGTGAGTTCCAGAGAAACTCTGTCTCGAAAAACCAAAAAAAAAAAAAAAATGTTATTAATCCATGTGTGATGTATGTGTGGACACACACCACCAACACAAGAATGGAGGTCAGAAGACAATATTGTAGCTGAAAAGTTTCTCTCTGAGTCCCACCAAACCCCCACAGTCCCACAGCCCACTTATAAAATAATCACTCAGCAGCTTATATTAATTAAAATTGCTCAGCCATTGTGCCATTTGTAACTGAAAAGTTTCTCTCTGGGTCCCGCCAAGCCCTTGCATGATATACTGTGAGATTGGCTCTCTCTTTCACCTTTATGAGGGTTCTGGCTTAAAAGGCAAGTGCTCTACCCACTGAGCCATCTTGTCAGCCCCCAGACAGTTTCTTAAGGGAGACGGTCTGATCTTCCTCAGCAAACAAAAGGTTTTACAAGAATTGATGTATTGCATTTGAGAAATGATCTGAGACTAGAATATCCAAGCTTGTAACTCCCCTTTACCTTCAAGCAATTTGTCTAAGAAGCAACTTGGGCTCCCTCTCCAGTGACCTGATTCCAAAAGACATGAGCATCGTCGTCCCTGTTTCACAGTATCATGTTTTATAATTTTTCATTTTGATAGCTTTTCTCCCTGGTCCGATACAAGCCACAGATGTAAATAGATGATATATTTGCCTGTGTTTTCTTTGATGGTAGACCCATCCAATGCATTTCCCAGCAGCTCATTACCCAGGAGAGACTAGAGAGCTGGCAACTTGCATGACCTCATTTACAGGATGTACTGCAATCCGTCTAGGCCATTAGCTATCTAAACCATCTCATTTTAGGATAAACCTGAGGCATGGAGTGTAAGCACGTGGGCTGGGTTAGATACCTACATCCTACCAGTACCTGTACAGGTCAGTAAACCAGTAGACCAAAGCTGTATGGGTAGAAACAGATGGCATCTTTGGCAGAACCTATGGCAGAGATTTGTAGAATGCTGGTAATTGGTTCCAACAGGGTTTTCTGGGCAGGGATGTAAGGACTGAAATAGCCAAGGCTCTCAGCTCTCTGTGCTTGCTCCAGCAAGAGTCAGCGCTGTCAGAATCAAAGCTTGCTCCGTATCAAAAGGTGCTCTGTCTTTTGGTAACTTATTTTCATCACTTGCCATTAGTTTTCAAAGAGTTATTCTTTTCACTCTCACCCTTCACATTCTTCCTTTGCTCTTGAAGTCTGTTCTGCTTTATACCCGAGGACAAAAGCAGCTGGAAATCGGAGGCAGTTCTACCCTCACACAGCCCTCCTTCTCAGATATAAAACACAAAAGAGGAAGGCCCCACGACTGTTCTGTTCAATAGCTGAGTATTCTCTTGGTCATAGTTTTCACACAAATAGAGGGCTGATATCACATCCACAAATATTCATACATGTTCACACTAATACATGTTCTTAGAGTAGCAATTGCCTCTAAAATAATTCTTGGTGGATAAAGATCAACTTTTCAAGAAATAGAAAAGAGACTTTTGTTTGTTTGTTTAATGGAGTGCTTTTGATAGCTCTTCCACATAGGGGAAGCAAAGTTAGTCAAAAATGTAAGGAGTCAGCCTGGATGCCCCCCCACACACACACACAAGTTCACACACATAAACATGCCCACACATGCACTAAAACACCACCTTGTTGTGTAGCTGTCCTCTTGACAGTTCATCAGAGCACTGTTGACCTGCTCCAGTGTCCTCTTGACTCATTCCAATCACACATGTGAGAACAGGAAGGGAATAGACCAGTCATCTTGTTTTTCACACAGGGAACATCGGCCCACAAGAAAAGCGCCTCTGCTGGAGCAGGAAGTGGTGGTACCTGGGCTTTGAATTGAATTCTGGTTCCCCTTCCATCAGGCCAGTCGCTTCTCAGGTAAGAGTCAGAAATATTTCATCTCTTCCCCAAGTATTTATGGGACACTACTATGTCTGCTCCTAAATAAAGCTCAAGATGGGGATGGAAGTAGTGCATCCTGATTTCAGCCCTCTGAGACACCGAGTAGAAGGTACAGTTAAAAATCTTTCTAGGTTAACCCCTGGAGATACAGTCATTCCCCAGCATCCATGAGATGTCCCCACAAGGACAACAAATCCACAGATGCTCTAGATACATAAGTAAGAACCAGACCATAACTCCTAGTGCCTTTTTATTATTTAAAGAATGGTACCAAGTGAAAAATTAAACTTATATAAGATGAAAATGCTAAAGGTATAGTTCTCTTTCCTGCGTTTGTTGACCTTTGAGAAAAACATGTGAATATCGCTATGTCTACCATCCATAGTATAGACACCCCTTTTTAAAAAGAAAAGTGTTTGAAAACTAGAAAATAGCAATTTAACATCTTACAGAGAGTGTATTTATTTCTCTTGTTGTATGCGACCAAATACCCAATGGGAAGCAACTCAAAGGAGGAAGGACTCATTTTGTCTTGCAGTTGGAGGGGAAACAGTCCATCACAGAACAAAGCATGGCTCCTCCATGGAGGTAGGAGTGTACAGCTGGGACTCCTTGCTTCAGTCTTGGTAGAACAGGAAGCACAGTGAACAGGAAGTGAGGCCCCCTAGCAAATCTCAAGGTAGCCCAATTACTCCCTTCCTTTAGGGGTCCTCCGCCTCCTAAAGACTCCACAGCTTCTCAAGTGTGGTCCCACCTGGGGCCCACGTGTTCAAATACACAAGCCTATGGAGCTCATATAACACAAGATTTTTAAAGAGAATACACACATACAGATGCAACTCACATTCTAATTGGGAATCTAACAACAAACCCCCTTAAACTCATTGGGTCACTTCCATTTTATAATCAAATTATATCTAGGAATATATAGGCATAAAGTATAAATGACGTCAACTGTCTTGTTACCTGTGTCCGTGTTTCCTAAGGTCTATTAAGAGGGAAATCATCTCAACAGCGAGATTTGATTTCTTCCCTCTCCCTTGGCATGTCTCAAGTTTCCTATAAACAGACAGACATGCTTGCACCGTTGCCGAGGACACACGAGTCTTGCAAAAGGGAGCCTGCCATTCTTCCAAGCCCAGGAGGACCTCCAGGGAAGTCAGGTTCGAAAGACGGATCGCGTGACTCCCTTTCATTTCCTCCCCTGCCTTTCACTTTTGATCTTATGTAGTCCCGGCTTCACTTTGGAGTGGCCTTGGGTTCAGTGAGCTAGGCAAAACATTAAATTCAAAACAGGAGCAGAGACTGAACAGGCCTTGGGTGACTGACACACAGCCCGAGGATGCAATCTATTTCACAGGGAGAAAAAAAATGCTGCTTGCTGTATCTGCAGGTGCTTTGGAGGCTTTCCCATGAATAAAATTTGGCTGCTGAGTGCCTGCAGTAGCCGTGTGACCCACAGCACAGGCTTCCGTTTAGACACATTTTTCTCCTCTTCCCACTTTGCTTCCCCCGCCCCACAACTGTGGACCTGCAGAAAAACTTAAGCTACAACCCCTTGTCTCCCTGCTTCCATGGTCCTTTAACACCTGTCTTCCTGTTTTAGAGTGCCAATAGTGACTGTTCATTAAGCATTTGTTGTGTGCTAGGCACAGTACTGAGGACTTTGCGTTTCACTAAAATTGCACCAACCGTCAAAGTGACTATATGGGTCCCAGTTGTTAATACTGCTGGAGTAACCTAACCAGTGTCTCCAGGCAGTCACGGGGGATCGGGATCCCAATAGACTTGCTCACAGTCAGTGTGTTGTTCTGATAGCGATAGTCACAGTGTGCCGAACCTGTGTAGGTTTCCTGCCAACCCTAAGATCCAAGCTGCCATTGAGTCAAGCCTTTAAGACTGCCTCATCTTTCCAGTAGAGCCAAAGAAGTGTAAAATGGCCTAAGTAAGTTCCAACTCATTTTAGAGGCAATCCCGGAACATATTTATTTTTGTTTTCTATTTATACATAACAAATCTTCACAAATTTAGCAGCTCCCTGATTGTTACAGCACAGTTTTCTTTCTGTACCCATGGGATCCTTGTCCTCAGATTCACCCACTTACAAATTGAAAGTATCCCAAATGCCACTTCTTCTGCACTAAACTCATACAGACTTCTGTCTTGTCATTATTAACAAGAAAACAACACAGCAGCTGCATACAGAGCATTTACACTGTATTAATATTTACACTGTATTAATTGTTTGACTTTTGCAGGGGGG
>CABHPP010146854.1:0-47496 GCA_902168425.1 Peromyscus attwateri | reverse complement strand
GTGTTCTTGGATTCTGTTTGCCAGTATTTTATTGAGTATTTTTGCATCAATGTTCATGAGGGAGATCGGTCTGTAGTTCTCTTTCTTTGTTGTATCCTTGTTTGGTTTAGGAATCAGGGTAATTGTAGCCTCATAGAAGGAGTTTGGTAATGTTCCGTCTGTTTCTACTGTGTGGAACAATTTAGAGAGTATTGGTATTAAGTCTTCTTTGAAGATCTGGTAGAATTCTGCGCTGAAACCATCTGGCCCTGGGCTTTTTTTGGTTGGGAGACTTTTAATGACTGTTTCTATTTCCTTAGGAGTTATTGGACTATTTAAATAGTTTATCTGGTCTTGATTTAACTTAGGTATCCAGAAAATTATCCATTTCTTTTAGATTTTCCAGTTTTGTGGAATAGAGGTTTTTGAAGTATGACCTGATGATTCTCTGGATTTCCTCAATGTCTGTTGTTATGTCCCCCTTTTCATTTCTGATTTTGTTAATCTGGATGCTCTCTCTCTGTCTTTTGGTTAGTTTGAATAAGGGCTTGTCTATCTTGTTGATTCTCTCAAAGAACCAACTCTTTGTTTCATTGATTTTTTGTATTGTTCTCTTTGTTTCTATTTTGTTGATTTCAGCTCTCACTTTGATGATTTCCTGGCGTCTATTCTTCTTGGGAGACTTTGCTTCTTCTTGTTCTAGAGCTTTCAGGTGTGCTGTTAAGTCACTAGTGTGAGATTTCTCCAACTTCTTTATGTGCGCATTTAGTGCTATGAATTTCCCTCTTAGTACTGCTTTCATAGTGTCCCATAGGTTTGGGTATGTGGTGTCTTCATTTTCGTTGATCTCTAGGAATTCTTTAATTTCTTTCTTTATTTCTTCCCTAACCCATTGGTGATTCAGTTGAGCATTATTCAGTTTCCATGAGATTGTAGGTTTTCTGTAGTTTTTGTTGTTGTTGAAATCTAACTTTTGACCTTGGTAGTCTGATAGAACACAGGAGGTTATTCCAATTGTTTTGTATCTATTGAGAATTGCTTTGTGGCCAAGTATGTGGTCAATTTTGGAGAAGGTTCCATGGGGTGCTGAGAAGAAGGTATATTCTTTTTTGTTAGGATGGAATGTTCTGTAGATATCTATTAAGTCCATTTGGGTCATGACTTCAGTTAAGTCCTTCATTTCTCTGTTAAGTTTCCATTTAGGAGATCTGTCCAGTGGTGAAATTGGGGTATTGAAGTCTCCCACTATTAATGTGTGGGGTTTTATATGTGGTTTAAGCTTTAGTAGTGTTTCTTTTACATATGTGGGTGCCCTTGTATTTGGGGCATAAATGTTCAGAATTGAAATTTCCTCTTGGTGGATCCTTCCTGTGATGAATATGTAATGCCCTTCTTGATCTCTTTTGATTGATTTTAGTTTGAAGTCTATTTTGTTGGATATCAGGATGGCTACACCCGCTTGTTTCTTAAGACCGTTTGATTGGAAAGTCTTTTCCCAGCCTTTTATTCTTAGGTAGTGTCTGTCTTTGTATTTGAGGTGTGTTTCTTGTATGCAACAGAAAGATGGGTCCTGCTTTCGTATCCATTCTGTAAGCCTGTGTCTTTTGGAGTTTTATATTTTATAGAGTTTCTTACAGGATACATTTACATAATTTCTGCTCCCAAGTTGTCTTAGGTTTACTATTGCTGTGATGAAACACCATAATCAAAACAGCTTGGAGAGGTAAGGGTTTATTTGGTGTATACTTTATATCATCATCAAAGGAAGTCAGGACAAGAACTCAAACAGGGCAGTAACCTGGAGGCAGGAGTTGATGCAGAGGCCATGGCTCATTGCCTTGCTCCTCATGGCTTCTTCAGCCTGCTTCCTTATAGACCCCAGGACCACAAGCCCAAGGATGGCACCACTGAAATTGGACTAGGCTCTCCCCCGTCAATCACTGATTAAGAAAATGCGCTACAGTTGGATCTTATAGAGTCATTTTCTCAGCCGAGGTTCTCTCCTTTCAGAGAACTCTGGCTTGTGTCAAGTTGAAATAAAACTAGCCATCACACCCCTTCCTTGTCCATCTCAATACTTCTTATGCACCAACTCCATCTCAAGTTCACGATTCCCTCTTCTATAGTTATTGTTTTACACACACACACACACACACACACACACACACACACACACACACACCATACTGAGCGTCTTTAGTGTTGCTCTTGTATATGTATGTGTTTAAGACTAAACACTTAGGGTTAGATAACCTATTAGAGGATTCATCGCTGGAGAAGATGGATTCTCCCTCCCTCAGAAGCCACGGATTGTCTATGGTTTTTTTAATCTAGGTGAGCATGTGAAATATCCTCTATTAAATTGGAATGTCAATGTGTACTGCCAATGTGCAAGTCATGTTTAGGCAACCAAATTGTTGAAATTTCATGTGTTAAGCATCCCTTTTATGTCGAGAAGACACTATGTAGCAGCTAATCTCCTGGACATCTTTCTGTATTTCAGTGATGTTTCCTTTGACATCACATCTTTATTTTGACTAGATGTAGACCTTTACAATAGCCTTTGTCTGCAGAAAAAAAAGAAGACTATTCGATGAATGATAAGAACTACACTTATATGTAGTAGGTAGCTGTTCCAGCTTTGACCTGGAAGTACCACCCCCATTGAGGCTTTGGTAACTGTCACGCCTACAAGGCAGGGCCAAGACAGGAGCCCTTAAGACCTGAGATCCAGATGTGCCTGCTCTCTTGGTTCCTGGATCCTGGATGCTGGACGTAGATTGAGCAGAGTTTTCCAGAGAACACCACTGGACTGTGCTACACCTTTCCTGGACCCTGTAACCTATCCCTTTACTTGTAAGTTACCCCACAAAATAGGTTTATTTTTAACCTCCCTTTTAACTACGTGGAGTTGCCTTAATACTACAACCAATACTTATATGTTGTGTGTTCAAGGAGAAGTAGTTAACATTGCAGTTAGAAATTATATTTATTTAGGAAAATGGTGATAGTAAGTTCTCTTCAGGGTCTATGACCATATCAACCATGGGGAGTTGACTAGGTTTAAAGACCAGGAATTAATTATATTGATCCTACCATAAGTTCAATTAGACACCTCTTGGTTATCCCTATGCTATAAGTACCATTATTGTACCTTTGGGGATATCCTGCTGGGCAGGTCATTGCCGTGGTTCACAGGCTTTAGAGCTGGGTAGAACTGTTGATTGATTTTCTTCCTTGGCAGCTTGTATAGCAATATCTGATATTATGAAAGCTGATCCTCGGGGAGTAGGTTTTCAGGTCAGTTCCAGCTGTATCCATCTAAGTTCTGTTTCAGAAGTGTGTGGTGTCTTCATCAATATTGCATATCTTCAGGCTCTGGGAGAAAACCATAGGCAAAGTCAACAGTCTGTATTGTTTTGGAAGTTTCTTGGATACCCATGAACAACAATTTAAAATGAAGTTCCCTATGTGGGGGAATAGAGATTTTGTTAGTTTATGGCTCTTGGGGGCCGTAACGTATCCTCAAATGAAAACCTTTTCCAAACCTTCTAGAGTGACCTTCAACCAAGGGTGGATTAACATGAGAATTCATGCCTCTCACCTCAGTATGGGTTGTTCCTAATACAGTTCTGGAGTAACATTCCAGCTCCATCCTTCCACAGACTGAGTGTGGCCCCCTTGCTCTATTCATACCATTGTGTTTCTCTGCCCCCTTCCCTCTTGGCTGATGTCAAGAGAATTTCCTCCTAGTTACTATGTTTGTGAGTATTTGTCTGACATTTCTCTTTGAGGAAACCCAGTAAGTATCAAATAGAAGGCAATATATTTCTTAACTAAGAAAGTGCTAGATTGTGTGGTAATCTTATGTGACGGAGAAATAATGTAAGGAATAGAAAAATATGGTGACTAGCACATTGGCGTCCATAATTAATGCAGCAATTTGCATGTGTCAAGAAAGTAGCAATATTATTTATTGGATCATTACTGAATGAATAGGAATCAAGTCTTAGTGTATCCACAACTGGTCATGCAGAAAACCTGAGTCAGGAGAATGGGCACAACGATAGAGGAAGAAATTACACAATTGATTTCATGCTACTCCTAAACCAGAGAGTGATGCACGCAGTGCAGGCTAGGTGCAGGGAGTTTTAGAGATGGATGCAACAAACTTGTGTGGCCATGGCTTCTATTTTTCTTAGGGAATAAATAGAAAAAGCATAAGGAGAACGTAGGTTAATTCATGGAGTTGTCTCTGCGGCAGAACCTTGTAATGATCATCTTGAAAATTTCTGAACTGAAAAGAGAAACGCAATAGCAGCTTTCTAGACAGTGCTGGGAGTCTGGCTGAGGTAAACAGTAAAGGAATAATACTGGAGCACATTTGGGCGAGCAAAGGTTTGCTTTGCTCTTCTTGTCCCATCTAGACCGCCATGCATTTTCAGTTCCTTGGCAATAATAGCACCTGTTTTGTCTGCCCCATTAGGGCAAAGAGATATGGAAAGCTTTCAATTACCTTTCACTAAAGAAGACAATTATCGAAGCTTTCATAATGACTTTTCAGTCAGGGAATGTCTCCTAATGCCTCTTACCTCTACCCAGAAAGAACAATATTGGACTTTCCAGTAAAAATAATTTTGTGAGCTCATAATGAGCTTTTCTTCTAGTCAGTGTAAGTATCCCCCTTTCAACCTCTGTCATTAAAGAGTAACTCATGAGGAGAGGAGGTAGTTGCCTAGGATGTGAGGAGTAGCCTTGAGAGTCCAGTTCTACAGGAAATCTAGAGGACTGGAAATCCACATTAACCAGCATCATCTGCAGAGCTCAACGAAGCCTGCCTGAAGACAACTATATACAGTTAATTTGCTTTAAATTCTATAAATTGTACTAAAGAGGATATGCTTTTCCATTCTTAAAAAAATATTGAAATAGGCCCCCTACACAGGTGGAACCCATACCTGGCACAGTTATCATGGCCATGAAACTGTGGCTAGATAGGTGGCAGGACCCATGGGGGGCACTGTTACTATTACTCTGCTAATAGGGCATATTATTTATTAAAATAAGCATAGGTTTCTTATTTTGAAATATTCTTTTGCACAGAGGGAACTTCTGAAGGTATTAATATTATATGGATTGAAATTTGTGTACCTCTTAAGTATTATAAGGTCATCTTATCGACATTTTTTAAATTACTGCTTCTGACATTTTTTATGGGTCAATACCAACATCATTGGCATTTAGAAATAGAGAACGCTCGCAATTTTGCGTGGTGAGGAAACAAATGCATTATCACTCATGGGTTTATAAAGACACTTCAAGATTCTACATCAGTCCTGTAAAGTCCATTGGAAAGATTGGTGTCAGTATAAGGATTGTGTCAGTGATGTGTGCATAGGTGTGTCAGAGGTAACTTACCACAGAAAACAAAAGTAAATACTGATTCACTTGAGAGTTAAGAATCTTGAAAAAAAAATCAGAAAATATCTTTCTGAGAAGCATTGATAAAGGCCATCTAAAGCAACTGTTAACCTTGAGACTACATAGATACACATAGACACCCAGGACATTTTAAAAGGGCCAGAAGCAGGTTAAATATTAGTTCATTTCATGAAAACTTTGAATAAAGTCATTTTTTGTTTATGAAAAAAAAAAACTGGGAAAAGCATTCTAAGAAGGGCAGATTGTAGGAGGGGTGGAGCACCTGTTTAGGATGTGACAGGATTCAGAAAAAAGAGAAATGAGACAAGCAAGAAATTTGATTTTTAATGCATGCTATGCAGGTGGGAATAAGAACTATAATAAAAGTTGTCACTGTAAAGAGCTGCAGATGTATGCAGGTGTGCATAGGTGTGGATGAATTATCAGAGACTGAAATAAGAATACATTCAAAGACTCTGCTCCATTGAGGAGGCATTTTAATGCTTCATTTATACACACACACACACACACACACACACACACACACACTTATTCACTTCTGCTTGTGTGATGTTTTCTTTCTTCTGTGACTCCCACATGTAGAATTGTTGCAATCTTTTGTTTTTACCCTGAATAAGGAACTTCTGAATTGCCTTGAGACTGGTTGGCACTACTGTGGATTTCTTTTTTGTTTTGTTTTGTTTTTTTGAGACAGGGTTTCTCTGTGTAGCTTTGCGCCTTTCCTGGAACACGCTTTGTAAATCAGGCTGGCCTTGAACTCACAGAGATCTGCCTGTCTCTGCCTCCCGAGTGCTGGGATTAAAGGCGTGCACCATACTGTGGATTTCTTCCATCCCTTCAGTTTTCCACTCCTTCTCATCCCCTCCCTCCTTTGTCCCCCTCCTCTTTGTTATGTAGATAAGACTGGTTTTGAACTCAGGGTACTCAGTACTCATGGCTCTGCCTCCCAAATGCTAGTATTCCAGGATGTTATCACCACAGTTGTCCTGTTTTGTCTTTCCTATCCAGTTTCTGCTACTTATATTGTCTGGGGTGTGTGTGGCTATCAGATGGTGTGTGGAGTGTGGTCACCCCCTTAAATGGCCATTCCCTCTCCAATCAGCTGCTTAACTAGTCCCCTTCTTCCTTCCAAAGAAGGGACCCCCCCCCTTTTTTTAAATGGAAGAGAATTAGCCCAAATCAAACCTGTCAGAACTATTCTCCATTCATTTAAATTACAGGGGAGTTCTTATACCACATGTTAGGAAAATGTTGACTGTTTTTCTAGTTGCTATGGTAAAGGATTATCTGAGAGGTGTAAGGCTTGCTTGAATCTGGTGGGAAAAAATAAGCCATGGTCATTAAGATTTATTCATTCAGCAGATAGTTCTGTACTTATTATGCTCTGCTGTACTAAACCCCAGAGATTAAAAATGAGGCAGGGAGACAGTTTTAAATTCATGAAGCTTAGAGGATTCTTGGATGAAATGGAAAAATAAAATCAAATAGGAAGGCATACAAAGTATTTCTAAGTGAGGATAAATGCCATGACTTAAATCCTTGGTTGCTGACATAGGAAGTTACGAGTTGTGGGAGAGTAACCTGCTTTAAAGTCAACTGGCTTTGAAAGCAGTCGCTGGACATTGCGGTTAAACAGGGACCCTACCAATGAAAGCGGGGTTAGAGAGTGTCCCAGGCGGAGATAAACAGAACGTGCAAAAGCCTTTGAATTGGGAAATTCCTCGCTAGGCTGAAAACTGATAGGAGCCAGGTTGGAGGTGGAATGGGCGAGAGAGCAAAAGTCAAACAATCTCCTTCCATTTTATTACAAACAACTTACGGGGTCTAGAAATGTTGCAGAATTTGGTTTCCTGTTAACAGTGGCAAGACAGGATTGTGTTTTAATCAAATCTCATTGGCAGAAACTTTTCATAGTTTATTTTCAAATATGAAAGCTGGCCTTATACTGCCCTCGTGTGGTACACTGCTGCACTACATGTGTCCTGAGAAGCAAGTGTAATTTTTTTTTTTTTTTTTGGTTTTTTGAGACAGGGTTTCTCTGTGTAGCTTTGCACCTTTCCTGGAACTCGCTTGGGAGACCAGGCTGGCCTCGAACTCACAGAGATCCGCCTGCCTCTGCCTCCCGAGTGCTGGGATTAAAGGCGTGCGCCACCACCGCCCGGCGACAAGTGTAATTTTTAACAACTTACCTAAATCATTTTATGTGCGTGGAGCCAGGCTCAAACATAGAGGCAATTCTTTCCTGGTTTGTCTTTTATTGCTTCATCACATAACAAGCAATGAAGATCCTTGGCTGCAGCAGCTTTAGAAGTCAACTGAATGGGGAATAAGGCAGTAAGTCAGACTAGACCCTGTATAACAGGATGAAGTGAAGTCCGTGTAAAGTATGGAGACACAAGCTACTGCAAAGTCATTCAGTTCTATAGATTATTGCAGAGGCCCCGGTCTTCTGCAGGACAGAGAGACTGACATCGAGTTGCAGAGTCGACGAGAAAAACACCCAGACTTCTTTGCTGAGGAATAAAAGCTTCCATTTCTTTTTATTATTCTCTCTGGTGCTTGTTCTATGTTCTACTCTGTTCTTTTTCTGTCCTGTTTCTTCTCCCCTGATGTTTCCCTTCTGTCTCTTTCCTGATGACTTCCTTCTGCACTACTTCCTGATGTCTTCCTTCTAATTCACTTCTGATGCCTTCCTTTTACATCTTTCTGGTGTTTTCCTTCTAATTTCTTTATTTTTTTCCCTTATACCTTATATCCCCCAGCATAATCTTTCAAGCAATACAAAAATTACCATGCGGTTATATTATTCTTTTTAAGTAAATGATAACAATTAAGACAATTAAAAAGCAGCGTGTTTTTCATTTCCCTTACTTGATTAAATATTTTACACATTACAGGTTAAAAAAAAAACCAAATTGTCTCCAAGAACTCACATACAGTTAAACAGTTATCTTTTAGACTTCTCATTGGTCAGGAGCCTTTCAGTCATAACTGCTTACATAGGCAGTAGTCTTTACAATTGGCAGAAAAATAGGTTAATAGTTTCACGTTTCATATTTTAGAGTCCTGTCCAATTATCTTAACTAACCATCCATTTCTTTGTTTTCTAGTTACATAAAGTTAATTGCTTAAAGCTTTGTTTTAACTATGAGGCACACTAAAACTTGTGAACACATTTCCCAATATAAAACAAAACAAAACAAACAAACAAACAAACAAAAAAAAGCAGACTTGAGCTCACTCCTGGGACTCGATTTTTTTCCTTAATCATTAACCTGAACCAGTCTATATGGCTCCTCAAGAGAAACTAGTAAATCCTAGCTATATGACACTTCTTTGTTCTTATTGTCTATTCTCTGTTGCCCTTGCTTTATCGGGGCAGGGACAAACACTTTAAACAGTACAGCTTAAGAGAAAATCATCTTCCTAATAATCAATGGGCAAAAATGTCCAGTAGAGCAGGATATTTCCATGAGATAATCACACTACATTAAAGGCAGCGAGGATTCCCCCACACCCATTCATACCAGAGAAAAATGGCAGTGGTAATCATGTAAAGGCACAGCAGTAGCAAGAGACATTCTGGAGCCAAAGCCCTGAGGGCCTTGCCTACCTGAGATTCACCCATCAGTGTCTTACATTCTGGTGGGCCAGCTTCCTGAAGTCATTTGCCACCTGCTGCTCCTCTGACAAGGCCACATAAATAGTGGATGGGAAAGTAATTAGGTGTGACATATGAACTGTTTCTATTATTTCCTCTCTGCCTCTGAATTTCTGTTTTAGCACTGTATGCAGTGAATATCTCCATTAAAAGAAGGACTTTCCAACCTCCAGGTTTGTTGAACTTTAACACTGTTTCATACACCACGATGTCCGGGTTCATATACATGTTCAACATGTTGCTTTAGTTTTAGAAGGAGTTCCAGAAAGTTCTATAGCTTACTTCTCTGTTCATGGTCTTTCCATCTCTCCTCCTAGCCTTCCTTACTCCCCAAGGCTCAGGCTGCCATTCTCATTATCAGACTTTTTTGACAAATTCTTGACAGGGCTTTCAAAAGTACAGGTTTTTCCTCACCATTTTTATTGACATTAAAATAGAGCCTAAATTGCTTTCTTTGTCACTTAGGCTATAATGGCTATGCAACATTTCCCAGAAATAAAATCTTTAGTGAAGGTCTTGATATCTCTGGTTCCTTCTTTTCGTATGAAGACAATTGGGTACACACAATGTACCTGAATTTTGCATGGTTAGGCTCTGTAAATGGAAACACAGACTCACAGCTTTCCTGATATTTTTCAGAGCACATAACCTCAAATTCCCTGCAGCTCAGTACTTTGCAGATGCTTGGCTACAAGAATATTTATGGAAGAGGGCCAGAGGAAATGCAGTTGTCTCTTTTCCATTGAGTGTAAGACATTGCTGCCAACCTGCAGATTGCCAACGCCTCGGGATCCCAGGACCCTTTCACAGGGGTCACCTAACACCACTGGAAAACACAGATATTTACGCTACAACTCATAACAGCAGCAAAATTACAGTTATGAAGTAGCAATAAAATAATTTTATGGTTGGGGGTCACTACAACACAAGGAACTGTATTAAAGGGTCACAGCATTAGGAAGGTTGAGTACCACTGCTCTAAGATCTACCTCAAGACTGATGGAGACCTTTGTGAAATATACAGCTGGACTGATTCACACTGGGCCAGCAAAAGTGCTTCCAGAGATTGTCTTTAGCCATCATGAAGGAGTAATAGCAACACTCTCTCAGGGAACGTTTTGTCTTCCTTTATATTCATGGATGTCCCAAATCAATGGATTAAGTTTTGTGTAGTCTCCTCATACATGACAGTTAAGAAGGTCAAAACTAAACTTATTATCTATCCTGACTGAATCCCATCATGCATGTGGTCCTTAACCACTTTCATGGCACCAGTTTGCTTTTCTATTCTTCTATTTTTAAAAGGTTCTCTCCAAAGAGTTATAAGTAATTTATCTTGCTGAGTTGCATGCATCTGTAAGCAACTTGAATGCCTTTGCTACCAGTGTTATATATAAATAAGAGGATTTCTATTGAGCCTTTACTTAATTATAAAACTTTACTTGTGACTAATACAAACAAGAAAATGAAATACTTTATAAATTACACAAGAGATTAAGCATGTTCCCCAAATCACCAGTTTTAGAAACCATGCCAATTATATTTCTCAGCACAGCAAAATGAACTGGGAGATTGTGCAGTTTATATTCCACATGGAAAATATTTCTGTATAGGGAAAGGACAGCCATGGAAGAAATTGAAAAGAACTAACAATAGTTTTCATGTTATGACCTAGGCATTCAGTGTTGATTGCCTGCAGCTGAGAGAGTGAAAATAAGTGTAGTTCATGTCTTGACCTGGAACTGTGGTGTTTATAAACAGAACCTAATATAATATGGATGTTTGCCAGGTGATGATGGCATGTGCCTTTAATTCCAGGTGGGCAGATCTCTGTGAGTTTAAGGCCAGCCTGGTCTACACAGAGAGTTCCTGGACAGGCTCCAAAGCTACACAGAGAAACCCTGTTTCAAAAGAGCAAAAAAAAAATATGGATGTTCAAAGGAACCTAACAATGAGTCAGAGTCAATGTTTTATGAATGTATGATGACAATACAGTGCACATTCTTAGACCCCAGCTAAACCAATGGGAACATGGTTTAGATCATGATAATGAGATGGTCAAATATCTCAACTTAAAATAGGGATCATAAAATAAATTCAAAGATTTTCTCTTGTTATTACCCAGCATGTTCACCACTAGACAGGCACTGGGGAAGGTCTGGACATCCAAGAAGACACCCGACAAGAATATTCATAGTTCTTCATAATCAACCTGTTATTTCATATATATATATAAATATAAAAATATCATGTGATATAAGTTGCTATATTAGGGCATTTTTTCTTATATGATGTAAAATGCATTAGGGAACTAAGTAAAACTTAATATTTTGCATTTTGCATTGGACTTAATGTACATTTAGATAGATGGGTTCATTAACATCACCCACTCATGTTTTCTATTTTTGAGACTGGCAGTCACCAGAGCCAAGTTGAAATCCTGGCTCCCGGATGCCACATCTTCCTGCAGGTTCTTTTATTGATGTAGTTTGAATGGGATAGTTGGCACAACACACCTGCTAAAATGTGGTCCATAGCTTCTTTTATTTTGTGGCCTATTTTCCCCCAAATACGTTGCCAGTTTTGTAAATATAAAGTAGCTAAACTTTTTATATATCAGACCTGGAATAATTTCTCACTAAAAGTAAATATATAATAACTATTCCAAAATAATTTGAAACATGGAATCTTTAAAAGAATTTCTTCTGGCATGGTAGGAACCATTTAGTTCCAGCTTCTATGACAAACTTGATAGGTACTTTTTTTTTTTTAAGGTTTACTAGTTTATTTAATTTTTTTTTCATTTTACATACCACCCACTGTTCCCTTCCCTCCCCTTCTCCTGCTCCCCCTACCTCCCTCCATCCCACTTCCACCCACTCATAGTGGATAAGGCCTCCCTTGGGTATTCAACATAGGCCTGCATACCAAGTTGGGATAGGCCCAAGCCCCTCCCCACTGCATCAAGGCTGAGTATGGCATGGCATCATAGGGAATGGGCTCTAAAAAGCCAGTTCAGGTACTCTGGATGAGTCCTGGTCCAATTGTCAGGGGACTTACAAACAGATCAAGCCACACATCTGTCACTCTCATCTAAGGGGCTTAGCGTAGTCCCATGCAGGCTCCCCACCTGTCGGTCCATAGGCTCCCACTAGCTTGGGTCAGCTGTCTCTGTGGTTTTTCTCATTATGATCCTGTCCCCCTTGCTCTTATAGTTCCTCCTCCCTCTCTTCAGCTCAACTCCAGGAGCTTGGCCAAATGCTTGGCATCTGCTTCTATCCATTGTTGGATGTAGGTTCTATGATGACAATTAGGGTATTCACTGATCCGAATACAGGGGAAGGCTAGTTCAAGCACCCTCTCCACCATTGCTATGACAACTGGGGACATCTTTGTGGGTTCCTGGGGGATTTCCCTAGCACTAGACATTTCCCTAACCACATAATGGCTCATTCTGTCAAGATATCTCTTTCATTGTTATCCCTCTCTGTCCCTTCCCAAACTCGGCCATCTCAAGCCCTCATATTCCTACCCTCTATCCCCTCAGCTTCTACTTCCCCCTCCCAGCTTAACCAGGAGATCTTAATCTTTTCCCTTCCTAAAGCAATCCATATGTGTCCCTCTCAGGGTCCTCCTCTTCACCTAGCTTCTCTGGAGTTGTGGGTTGTAGCCTGGTTATCCTTTGCTTTGTGTTTAATATTCACTTATGAGTGAGGACATACTGTGTTTGTCTTTCTGAGTCTGGGTTACCTCACTCAGGATGATTTTTTTCTAGTTCCACCATTTGCCTACAAATGTCATGATGGCATTGTTTTTTGCAACTGTGTAATATTCCATTGTGTTAATGTACCACATGTTCTTTATCCATTCTTTGGTTGAGGGGCATCTAGGTTGTTTCCAGGTTCTGGCTATTATGAATAGTGCTGCTATAAACATAGTCAAGCATGTGTCAATGTGGTATGATTGAGCATTCCTTGAGTATATGTCCAAGAATGGAATTGATGAGTCTTGAGGTAGGTTGATCCCCAATTATCTGAGATACCACCATACTAATTTCCAGAGTGGCTGTACAAGATTGCACTCCCACCAGCAGTGGAAGAGTGCTCCCCTTTCTCCACATCCTCTCCAACATAAGTTGTCATCAGTAATTTTGATCTTAGCTATTCTGGCAGGCATAAGATGGTATCTCACAGCTATTGTGATTTGCATTTCCCTGATGGCTAAGCATATTGAATACTTCCTTAAATGTCTTTCAGCCATTTGAGACTCTTCTGTTGAGAATTCTCTGTTTAGATCTGTACCCCATTTTTAATTGGATTATTTGATATTTTAATGTCTAGTTTCTTGAGTTCTTTATATATTTTGGAGATCAGTCCTCTGTCAGATGTGGGGTTGGTAAAAATCTTTTCCTACTCTGTAGGCTGCTCTTTTGTCTTATTGACCATGTCATTTGCCTTACAGAAAATTCTCAGTTTCAAGAAGTCCCATTTATTAATTGTTGCTCTCAGTGTCTGTTACTGGTGGTGTTGTATTTAGGAAGTGGTCTCCTGTGCCAATGCATTCAAGCCTACTTCCCACTTTCTCTTCTATCAGGTTCAGTGTAACTGGATTTATGTTGAGGTCTTTGTTCCATTTGGACTTGAGTTTTGTACATGGTACTAGACATGGATCTATTTCTGTTCTTCTACATGTAGACATCCAGTTATGCCAGCACTATTTGTTGAAGATGCTTTCTTTTTACATTGTACAGTTTTGGCTTCTTTGTAAAAAAATCAGATGTTTATAGGTGTGTAGATTAATGTCAGAGTCTTTGATTTGATTCCATTGGTCCCCTAAGGAAATAGAAGCATTTATTAAAAGTCACCTAACCAAAAAAAAAAAAAAAAAAAGCCCAAGGCCAGATGGTTTCAGCACAGAATTCTACCAGAATTTCAAAGAAGAGCTAATACCAATACTCCTGAAATTGTTCCAAACAATAGAAACAGAAGGACCATTGCCAAACTCTTTTTATGAGGCTACAGTTACCCTGATACCCAAACCACACAAAGACTCAACTAGGAAAGAGAACTACAGGACAATCTCCTTCATGAACATTGATGCAAAAATACTTAATAAAATACTGGCAAACTGAATACAAGAACACATTAAAAAAAAAAAACAAAAAAACAAAAAAACAAAAAACGCCATAATCAAGTAGGCTTCATCCCAGAGATGCAGGAATGGTTCAACATATGAAAATCAGTCAATGCAATCCACCATATAAACAAACTGAAAGTTAAAAAAACCACATGATCATCTCATTAAGATGCTGAAAAAGCCTTCAACAAAAATCCAACACCCCTTCATGATAAAGGTCTTGGAGAGATCAGGAAAACAAGGAACATAATAACATAATAAAGGCAATATACAGCAAGTCAACAGCCAACATCAAACTAAATGGAGAGAAACTCAAAGTGATTTCTCTAAAATCAGGAACAAGACAGGGATGTCCACTCTCTCCATATCTATTCAATATATTATTCAAAGTTCTAATTAGAGCAATAAGACAACAAAAGCAGACCAAGGTGATACAAATTGAAAAGGAAGAAGTCAAACTTTCACTATTTGCAGATGATATGATAGTCTACATAAGTGACCCCCAAAAACTCTTCCAGGGAACTCCTACAGCTGATAAACACCTTCAGTAATGTGGCAGCATACAAAATTAACTCAAAAAAATCAGTAGCCCTCCTATATACAAATAATAAGTGGGCTGATAAAGAAATCAGAGAAACACCACCCTTAACAATAGCCACAAATAATATAAAATACCTTGGGGTAACTCTAACCAAGCAAGTGAAAGACCTATATGACAAGAACTTTAAGGCTTTGAAGAAGACTTTTATTTTGTGACCTATTTTCCCCAAATATATTGCCAATTTTGTAAATATAAAGTAATTCTTTATAAAATGCTTAATCTGCTTTGAATTCTGGCTGCTCTACTGTGTTATAGAATATTATAAATAATTTTTCTCACAAAAATATGTATTGATGAAGTCTTTTAATAACTGATTCATGTAATATACTTTTATTTGTAACTGTCTGTTATATAAGAGTTCAAAAGGTAAAACTAAAAGGAAACATACATTTTACATGCCAAATAATCAGCGCTGAAAACATACATACAGGTAACATTATATGGACTCAAGAGGTTATATTTAGAAGCTTATATGTAAATGCATATGCACCTATGTATGCAATAGTGATTACTCAGAAAAGAGGCCATAAATTTGAAAGATTAGGGAGTGGTTTGGAAAAAGGAAAGGAATGAGAGAAATAGTGTAATTAGTTTATAAACTCAAAAGTTTTAAAAAGTGATGAAAGTTTGTTATATCTTGTATAACCTGTTAGAAAGTAAATGAAAAAAATTTCAGGTGCATCTCTGATACTGATATAACTGCCTTTACAATATCCAATATATACACTTAAGTTTGATTACTAGAGGATTTTTGAGGGCAGTTATACTTGTAGAGGTTCAGGTTTTTCTGATCACTTAAGGAGATAAATTCAAAACATCAATTATAGGTGACAAGAGGTAGCAGTATGTCAGGTGGAGTTTTATTTAATGGAGACCGGCCTACAGAACAAGAAGGCACACCAGTTAATGGATACAGCAACTCTAGTAGGTGTGGTATGCAGAAGCATCTGACTGGAGCTCTGTTCGTGATAGCAAGCCATGAAATGGGCTTAGGCACTCATCAATGGATGAATAGATAAGGAAAATGTAGTGTATGCATATCATGGAGAAGCCAATAAGTGGAACAAGATCATATTATTTGTTGGATACTAGTTGTAACCAGTGATCATCATGTTAAGCACAGTAAACCAAACACCAAAAGACTAGTATCACATGCATTGTCTCATATATCAAATCTTAAAACTATTGAAACACAGATCTTAATGTAGAAGGACTATTAAACAATAGAAAGATGACTGATGGATGACTTTAGAGAGATGAGGATAGGTAAAATGGCAATAAATATAATTACTTTATAAACTCATCAATGAAAATCATTTTTATATATGTATATATACCTTACATACAAATATTAAAATTAAATATTAAAACTAAGTACTAGGAATTATGCTGTGTATGTGTATGTTAGTATGTAAGTTGTGTTACTAATCTGAATATCTGGCCCATTTATTTTCTATCTTTTTCCTCACTCTCCAAGCATAATCAAGACAAAATTTTTAAAATAATTGTATTGTGAGATCTGGAATCCTTCTCATGTTTAAGGCTTTCAATTATTACCATCTCAGCTTCTCTAATCTTTGCTTCAGTCTGAGGAAGATGAATGCACATATACTAAGCTGTATCCCTCCTGCTGTGATCAGTGATTAGGACATAGTGGGAGTCCCCTAAAACCTATGGACCTCCATCCTTTGGTTTACATTACATACTTATTGATTGGTAATCCAGCCTGTGTGAACTGGTGTTCTTCAGGGACAAGAAAGATCTGTCAACTTAAGGTTTATAGCACTGAGATGATTTGGAATTTGGAAGTACTTTTAAGCACAATGATATTGTGTGCAGATTTGTAAATTTTTCTTATATCAGCTTTTATAAACAGGTTTTGAGTTGTAGCATAAGTCAGTGTGGTGTCATACCAGGATGCTCCAAGGCATCCTTCTGCATTTGGGATGATCTTCAATACAGAACACTTCCAGGGTGACATTTAGTTGGGACTCTTAGAAATATATCACTTATAACATCCTGCAGGATAAGGCAGATTTATAGAGCTGGGAGTTTGATATGCAGAGCTGTAGATCACTGTGGGTGGCCAATGAGACTGGCTTTACTTCATTTCAAATAATCACCAAAATGTCCCCTGTCTTGTCTGTCCTTGTTGAGGTAACATTTCAGTTGGATGTAGTTTTTCTTCACCTGAAAATCCAAATTGTTCTTTTCTCCACATTAGAGTTCTTGATTTTTCTTCCCAAAGTCATGCCATAAGCAAATGCATTGGTTTAACTGTGTTTATCAGGTAGGATAGGTCTAATGGCAAAACATAAATTTGAATGGTTGGTTAAAACTGAAGTATCCCAAGTCATGTATTTACTATATGTTTTTGAAAGGTTATGCTTAAAAATAGAATATGATTGAGGCTGAATATAAATCAAATAATGCTATCATAAGAAGTACAATATTATCAGGTATAAAACTGTAAATTTGTGGGATACTTTTTAAATGGAAAACAGATTTTGTAAGTCATTGATATATTTAATGCTCTTAATATTATATATGATAAATGTATAAATCACAGTTTATAATTATGAAACTTCCCCAGGCTAACTGATAAAATATATAGAATGACAAATTGCAGAGAAAAAGCCTTGTCTTACCAAAGTCCTTTGGTATGTCTTCCAACAGAATGGTCTAAAACAACATGTTGTAATTGAATACTTGAGTGATTTGAATAATTTCATTTCCCTATTCACCATAGCTATACACCATTTACATTTTGCTATAACCTGGATCTGCCTGCAGCATCATTATTAGCAATTACATCTATAGTGAATGTTCATTCCTGTGTGAAAGGAAACATCTTTCCTCTCCACCTTTTTAATAAAAAGCTTTATATATATTAGAAAGAGAACAAGGTAAAAACTGGATAGATAACGTGTTAATGTTCATATGTTATAAAGAAATATGTAAGTGTATCTTTATCACAGTCTCAACACAAACCTGTTACAGCTCTTTAGAGTTTAAATAGTTACATTAAATAGTTACATATCTGTTGTAATCACTCCTGGGCATCGGGTTTGAATTCTTTTGTCTTCTGGAGAAAACGGGTTTCTCCCAAAAGTGGTCATTGTAGATGCAGGCAGCAGTTTCTAGCTGGCTCCTGCCATGGCTGATTTCAAACCCAACAAGAAGAGGTGCAAATATAACCTGACTGCTACTGGCTAATTTGGGTCCCTTAGCAACAGGAAATAACAACTCCTAGATTTGGGGTTCAGATGTCACCCTGATGTTACAACTATTTCCAGTCTTTTGAAGTCAGGAATAGGTTGCTTTTTTACTGTTTCTTGTGAGAGATATTTAACACTTTTTTTAAATGTGACTTCTGCATGGAAACTGTTTTATTTATGGACAGAGAAATAGCAGGGAATGTGTAATTTCAAACTTGCTATCACATACTCTTCCTTTCCCCACTGTGGAATATGATTTAGTGCACTCCTTTCTTGGACAATGGTCAATGTTTCAATATTAGGAATTCTCGAAGGGTGTTCTGGCTAGAGTTTCACCCCAAGGACAGAATTATTTCACAACTCTCCTGTATTCTTTTCTCCTAGTACTGTTGGAAGTCACACAGAAGAAACTATGGTAATCTATGTTGTTCTTTTTATAATGTGAAAAGAAATCAATGTTGGAGTGAGTTCATGTGTGCAGATTCTCAGCATGTTAATTTCATGTAAAACTTTAAATGTTTGTAATTGCCAATAGCTGCTGAAAGAGACATGACTTTTCCCTGAATAAATGCAGGTGAAGTTTCCTCGTAACAGCCTCATTTTGCATCTAATGGTCAGAGACACAGGAGTAATGAGGGAATACATTTTATGTCAACTTGGTTTTTATGTACTCCTATTCCCTCACTGACTTATTGTTCAGGTGAATATTTAAAGAAATGTTATTTCATATTAAATAATCTGGAGTCACCATGCTTGTGACTACAAGTCAACACAGACATAAATGGGTTATACCTCTTACATGTTTTTCTGATATAGATGTTTTGTTTCATGGAATCATTTAAGAGCAAGAGTGTGTGTTGCTATAATTTGTGAAGTTGCATAGTTTGTTCATATGACCAGTTTGCTTTTGGTACATTCTGTAGCACCTGAAATATTTCCCCTGATGAAAGTAAAACATCTATTTTATATGATTTCTTTATAGCTGATATAAGAAAATACCAACTGAATGTACCAGGCTCTGTGGACTCCCCATGGGAGACCTTGCCTTGTTGGAGGAGGGAATGGGGGGTAGGTTGGGGGGAGACAGGAGGGGAGGGAGAAGGAAGGAGAGGGGGAATCTGTGATTGGTATGTAAAATGAATAAAAAATTCCTTAATAAAAAAAACGAAAATAACAAATGGCTTGTGGCTTAAAAACTCAAAAGGTGTCGCTTTATAACGCAGTAGGTTAGAAGTCTAGCATGGACTTCATTGGATAAGGTAAGTTGTCTGCAGGATAGCACATCCTGGGGAACCTCAAGGGAAGCCAAGAAGTTCCTTTCACTTCTTAGCTATCAGTGGCCACCCAAATTCACTACCTTCTTAGTCCACTTTCACTTCAAATCCAGCAACATCGCATCTGTCCTCTACACTCACAGTTTCCTTTTCGTCGTACTCTTCCTGATTTTAGAGATTATTATGATCTGATCTCCCTAGGACCAGTAGAACTTTCCAAGATAATCTACTTATTCTGGCATGCATTTATTAGCCACCTGAAGCCCATCAGCTTTTAGACTTGTTCAAGCATCTTCTTTGTTTCTGTGATTCCAGTTGTCTTATTGGAATCTTACTAAATATGGAGTCTCAGTTATCCTTAACTGGTTTTATTCATTCCTAGATATACATACACATAATTATATACCCATATATGTTGCCCAGATCCTTCCACCTGATTGATTGCTGCTGTGGAAGTGTTGGCTACTGCCTGCCCCAAGGCAAGAGTTGGTATGTCAAAGGCTACTGCTGATCCTGACCACAGGGTTCTGGGCCCTCTATTACCACAGCTTCTAAAAGCTGTTGATGTCTGCCAAGCACTCATAAACCTCAAAAACACAGTGCCCAGGAGCTTCTTCAAGATGTCTACTCAATTGAAATCTAAAACAAGTGCAAGAGAAATTGGGTTAGTGCTTTTATCTCAGATAAAAATTCTTAGAGAGTAATTTTCCTTGAGGGGGCATTTTCAGAAAGTTCAGTCAAAACCAATGAGCAGCATTTAGCTCTAATATCACCCGTTGTTCCTTATTTCTTCAAAGTAGATTTCGCCACATAATTTTTAGTTCTAGGTCATAGATTAGTATAACTTAAAATATTGAGAACTAGGGATTAAAAAAAAAACCCACCAGGGAGACATACAGTTCCAAATACTGCAACATATCAGTTTAGTTAAAAGGTCATTAAAAGTTATGTGAAATTTGTGAGTTTGGCTTTGTCTGTACATTATAAACCTGTCTTTCACACAGTAGCCCATGTGGTAATCTACTATACTATTTTTATTGGCTTGTATTCTCAATGTATGTGTTGATCTGTGCTCTTATTTGAATCATAAACTGAATTGAGGACTTTTTTTCTTCTCTTTGTATTATAAGAAGCCTCCTTTTAAATCCTAAGATTGTAATAGCCTGTATAGAATGTACAATTTATCAAACCTAGCTTTTATACAAATGTGACATGATCTCATTATATTTCTGCCATTGGGTTTTATCGCTTTAATAATCCACTGCAATATTTATAGAATGCCATGATGAATCATATAGTATTTATCATAGCATAAAACAAATAGCATGACATTAATAAATCACTCTATCTAGTGACAGTTGAAATTATCCTTCGTAAATTTGCATCAAAGTGATGAATCAGCATCTAGTGTATATTTATCAATTGCATAGATTTGCACACGTATTAGTTTAAACTATTTAATGCATATACAAACTCTATTCCATTTCAGTATTTTAAATAAAGCTTTCTTAAAAATAAGCTGTTTTCTTATGAAACTACTACTGATATGAGCTAACGCACTCTTTCATAGCGAAAGTAGATTGAAACAAAAGTCCTGCTATTAGAATATCAAAATCCACAGAAAAGGCATTAGGACACAAGCATGTTTAATCTGTTGTTTTGTAGACTCAGATATCAAGGAATCCTGTCATTTTGGTTGAAATATCCTACAAGTTGAGGTTCAAATATTTGTTTCCATATATCATAAACTAAATCTTTCTCTTTTGGCTTTTTTGCTTTAATTCATTAGTTACTCAATTTTAATAAACTAAGGTCAGCATTTTAAAGTTTTATTAGCACGTATTAATTATATATAGTGGGTTTCATTATAGTAGTCTCATACATGTACATAATATATATCAAACATACTAACCTCATGTTATCTGCTCTTTCCCCGCTTCCTTCCCTACTAATTCCCTACCTCTTTACAGTTAACCTGCTGCCGCTTTGGCTTTGATGTTTCTCTCTCTCTCTCTCTCTCTCTCTCTCTCTCTCACTCTCACTCTCTGTGTGTGTATGTGTGTGTGTATATGTATGCACACACGTGTCCATCCCATTGTGGCATTTTAGGGTTTTTTACACGAGTGTGGATGAGAATTTGATTATTTCCAGGTCATCTCTTAGTGGAAAGTATGACATGTGTCTTTTGTAAAGTTTCACAAAAAAATGCTGTAGTTACTTCGGTCTATCAGTCTATTTATTCTTCTCTTCTAACACTTGAAAGATTAATTAAAATGTCTCTTGATAAGCTAATCAATTCAGCATTGCTTAAGTACTAATAATGCTTTTGTGTTCATAATTTAAAAGAAATGAGCAAAGGAATGTGATAGAGAGAATAGGCTCATAAGACCCCCACACCTTTCTGTTCCCCCATATGCAGTTAATGACTTCCAGGGGAAATGAGTATCATTTTCTTAAGCAATATAGATATTTATTGGTGTAATTACTAAGGCCACTCCACGTAGTTAAAAGGAAGATTTATTTAGTGGGTAACTTACAAATGAAAGGATAGGTAGGTGGCGGGTTCTGGAAAAGATGCAGCGCAGTCCTGAGGTGTTCTCTGGAGAACTCTCCTTGGTCTACCTCTCGTGTCCAGGTTCAGGAAACAAGAGAGTGCCCAGCGTCCTCATCTCAGGTCTTCGGGCCCTCCCTTGGCCCCGCCTTGTAGGCGCAATAGTTACCGAATCCTCAATGGGGATTGGAACTTCCAGACCAAGGCTGGAAGTTGTCCATGCTACAATACAAAAAAATCCCTACCCATATTCATACAAGCGGGTATCATTAATGTCAGTACAGAAAAACAGACATGGAAACAGAAGGGAAATTCATTGACAAGAATTGGTAGGAGTTGGGAGAAGATGAGAGAGTTTCATGAGGACTGAATATGATATAGCCACAGATTATTGTATTTACGTAGGCAATTGTCAAAATGATCTTGAAAACAAACCAATCAACCAAAAATCCAAACAACCTACCTTCTATCAAACTGAGCTATGTAAAAGGTGGAAAGATACAAATTACAACTGAAAATCTGGTCAACTTAATGTTAAGCAAGTAACATTTCA
The DNA here is from genome assembly GCA_902168425.1 of Peromyscus attwateri. Classification (NCBI taxonomy): domain Eukaryota; kingdom Metazoa; phylum Chordata; class Mammalia; order Rodentia; family Cricetidae; genus Peromyscus; species Peromyscus attwateri. Next base: position 25,081 of record CABHPP010146854.1, on the reverse strand, counting down.
GTCCAAACCCCTGAGACAAGAGAAGGTAAAACATGCAATATAGCCTTGTGAATAGAAACAAAGACTGAGGCAGAGAAACACATAAGTTTGTGCTATGTTCAAAGAAGGAAAGGAGTTGCATGTGACTGACCTGTAATGAGAGGCCAGTGAGAGCAGGCGGTGGGGTGATAATGGAGTCACACTCTTCAGTTCCTTCTGGGTTTTGAAAAGCTCTCAAGCCTTCCTTGGGAAGCAGAAGGGAAGTGAATGCTGTTTATGGAGATATACTGTCATCTGCAATGTTGAAACACTAGAACTTTGTCAAGCAGCGGTGTGCCATGGACTGCAAAGAGACAAAGTTCCAGCATTTCGACATTGAGGATTACAATATACACCATAACCTATCTTAAGACTTGAAGCATCGCTCTCTACTATAAAGACAAAGTTGTTAGAAAACAGGATATTTGCTTTGGAAATGCTAAGTCTTCTACTGTGGATGGAACCCCTCATCTGTTACCTAGCTAATGAACAATATTCACCAACTTTTCTAATCCATATAATATATATATTAGTTTTCATCTATCTAAGAATGTCTTTTCTTCATATATTTAAAAGTGATGATTATTTCAACCTTAAAACAAAATGGAGATCATTTTTCGAGACCAAAGAGTCCTCTTAAGTCCTTTCTCTCTTTTCTGATCCTTTGATCAAAACTCTACCGACTTTTAACTCTACTCATTACAAATCCTTTGTTCTCATATTTAGAAGACACTTTTTTTTCTTTGTGATGCTGTAGCATCTATCATTGCTACAGTCAGTTGAACTCTCATATTCTTCAACTCTATTTTTCATAGTGATTGCTCTGGTAAGTATTCACTTTTCCTGGAAATATTTTCTTCACTTGGATTATTGGATACCTTGCTGCTCTCTTTGCTTACCTTATTAGCTGCAGCTTGTTAGAAATGATTTTTAGGAACACCACACCCTCTTTGCTGATCTTTAAATTGTAGCCAAATGGGATTAAATTGTAGCATTTCTATCATGTATCAAAACACATTCTTTTTGTACCAGGATGATCTCATGCTTTGATGCCTGGTGTTTTGATGAATTCCAGAATTGTTTATTTATTTGACTAGTTGATATTTCCATTTGAAACCTAATGAGGAGCAGCATCATTGGTTGAAACATTCTGTTTTTCCTTTCCAAACAGAACCTGTTATATTATGCTTCATCTCATTAAATGATGATTCCATTCTTTAAGTATTTAAAAACCAAACCTACTAAGTCAACATTATTTTTTTTATCTTACGGTTATTCCCATAATGGACACCTATAAGTTTACCTTTATATTAAATACAACATCAAAACAGTATTATAATTTCATCATTAATTTAAAGGGATATTTAAAAAGGAAATTTTGTAGCTTTGTGAGTTCTTAATATCAGGTGATAATATATTGCTCACAGTATACTTTATCCATTCATTTCTTTATGCATCAATAAAACCACATTATTGAGTACAATTCAATGCCAAAAGTGCCTGCCAATAATTGTCTCTCCAGTGTATATCCTCAAATCCATGTTATACCACATCCCTTTATATTTTATAAGCCAGTGGTTTAGGACATTAAAAAATTGATGTTTCTCAAATCTGTGATTTGCTCACACTGTGTTTTAGCATTCTAGGGAGGTTTTGATGGGTTTAAAGATTTGGATCTGTAATCCTACAGTCCAAGAAGGTTTTTTTTTTGGGGGGGGGGGGCGACTCTTAGATTTAATCTCCAAGACTATAGATAATATTCTTTTTTTTTTTCAAAGAATCTTATTTTTTTTTCATTGAAGTATATCAAACTTTTAGTGTCTTCAGTATATAAGAACAGAGCTAAAAAATAGTGGGCAGAAACTTTTTCATGTTTTTTTTCTTTCTATTTTGTATAATAATGCTTCTTAGTATAATAGTGCATTTTATTTCTTAGTCGATGTCTAGATTTTTATTTATATTAGATTGAATGTGAAATAAAGCTAAAGACTGTATCCACTAGTTCATTAAATAAATGTTTCTTTATACTCCTAGATCATTTTAATTTCTTAGGACAGAAAGGCTGATGGAAAAGAATATAATGCAATTTCAGTAGATATATGCATGAACAATTCTACATTAAAAGCAAATTATTTATCTATGCCTGAAAGATCTTTATCTTATCAACTCTACAAGTACAAGAACATTTCACATTGTGGCTTATGCTGTTTCTCAGAACTCATGGTCCTTAATAACATATATTTTTCTTAAAGACATAATTTAACTATATTTACTAAGATTCTTACAGGTAAAAATATTGGGAAATATTAAAGATGACTGACAAATGGGTAACAGCTTCAAACTGTGTTCATAGCACCCAGAGATGAAACACAGGCTAAACTGACGGCTGGCTCACTCTGTTCAGACCCATGTTTCTTCACTTGTCCATGGGTATCAGTAATATTTACCTTTGACACTAATGGGGTGCTGTATATAAAACACTCTTACATTTGACAAAACAATGAGAGTAAGTTACTGTATAAATAAAAATGACATGTAATAACAGACTTTTTGTGATTATTTGGATATGTTTATGTAAGAAGGGACCTAGGTAAATAGTATGGCTTTAGACAAAAATGGAAGAGATTCCGACACATGGGCTAACCTGGGAGCTTAGTAGCTTGAACATGTCTAGACGATTGAGTTTGTAAATGAAACATCATATTTCTCTTCCCTTGTCTATCCTCTAACCTGATGAAACAAAACTCTGCCTGTAGTCAAGCAGAATTTTCCATGCTTTCTCTCTTTCTAGATAATTAATTTAGATTATACATGTCCATTTCATACCTCCTATTATTTGAATTTAAATTGCCATCCCCAGTTAACTAACTTATGAGAGAATTTATAACTACTTCTAGTCATGACCCACAATCCACTACACTTTCTGTTCTAGTGATCCTAAAAGGCCATATCAGCCACAGTTGTCTACAACTAAGATTTTGACATAACTTACAAGTGGAAGCCATAAGGGACACTACTGATATTTTTTTACCTAGTCATTTTTATGGTGGGTGGAAGTGCTTCATTTATGAATTCCAAGAAACAAAATTTAGCTAGTAATTAAAAGTCGTTAACCCACATAAAATTTTTTAAGCCTGCCATAAAATTAATTTTACTACAGAAATTACATTACACTTAAGAGGTACTGACCTTATCCCCACACAGTATTGCATATTTCATTGAACTGAAACACTGTGTTTCAGATGTGGTAGCCAAGCATCGGGCCTTGCAGTAGAAACGGCGGTAGATATATTACTTACAGTTGCTGCCTTCCAAAGGAGCAGGTAACTGGGTATTTCTCAGTTTATGAGTGCTTCAAGATGAGCAGATTTAAACTCCAATTAAAGAGATACCAGACATTGTCTTTTTACAACTCCAGTGATTCTAACTGTTGTACTGTCAAAACAGCCTTGGTAAATTTTAACTGTTGTTGTAGACTTTTATGTAAGCTCTGACATATATGATAAATTTATCATGAAATTGAAGTACTGACTACGTTTAAACTAGCCAGGATTCCTTTGTTCATATCTGGTTTCTGCTGTGCTATGTTTATGTTGGGGGTAGGATGGGGGAAAGTTTGTTTTTATATTAGATTTACTAATCACCTACCAAGCATCATTTTCTGTAGTACATTATAAATGCAATATTAATAACATCCTAATTAACCCCATGAATGAAGTGAATAAATTTCAAGTTATTTGCTGACTTGTACTTAAAAAAAAAAACAGCAAAATACGCTAATAGGAACTAAGGTCATTGGAATCACATAAATTTATTAATCTTCTTTAAAACGCTAAAGAATTTTCAAGATCATGATCTCTCTTGAAATATTAAAGTAAATCACTTTGTAAAACCTGGAGTATTTTTTTTCCTGATTCCAGAGAACTTTAATTTACTTTTAAAATTAATTCTTGGAGAATTTCATACAATGTATTTCATTCATACTCACCCACTACTCAACTCCATATCCTTAACTCCTCATCCCATTCTCTCTCCTTCCTCTTTTTAATTAGTCATTGTTGCATGTAAACATACATATAAACATATAAATACAGCCTGTTGAGTCCATTTCGTATTGCTCCTATGTATGTGTTCATAGGGCTGACTGTTAAGTACTGGATAGGCAATCAGGAGGCTCATCTTGGGGGAACACTGATTCCCCTCTCTCAGCAGTCATTAACTGCTGATGGCTCTTCACTTGTGGGTAGAGTCTCCTGAGATGTCTCCCATCCACAATGGCATGTTAACTGGTGTTGCCATTGTTCAGGTCCTGTTTCAGCCACCATGTTGTTGAGATTCAATGGGCTCAGCTTCCCTGTCTTATATAAAAAATACAATGTCACCACAGAGATCCTGTTCTGGCACTTACCATATATCCATCCTCAATTCTGAGATGTTTCCTAAGCCCTAGGTATAGGGATGTTACAGACTTCAATCAGGTCCAGGCACCCCATAGTCAGGGGTTTTCTGAATTGTAACCTGTTGTGGCATTCTGTAGTGGTCTTTGTCTGAGGCAAAAAAGAAGTTTCTTTGATAAGGAGTGAGAGTTACATTCATCTGTGGGTGTAAGGACGGGTATTTCAAATACAGTTAGGAATTATACTGGTTTAGGAAAGTGGAGGTAGTAGGTATCTTCTTAGGTTACACAGCCTCACCAACCATGACTAGGCTTACAGTACCAGGCATGACTTCTCTGCTATTAAGCAGGAGTAAAGTCCAATTCGACCGTTGTTGGTTATGGCCAATGTGTAATTATCAGTGCTACCACCTTTGGGGACATGGATGCTGGTCACATTTGTGGTTCATAGGCCTCATAGCTGGTTAGGGTTACTGAATGATTCTCTTCCTTGGCAGCTTGCATAACATCTTATGATATGAGAACTCATCCACACAAAGGAGACTTTTAGGTTAGTTCCAGCCCAATTCCCTCAATTAGAATGTATTAAATGTAAGGTGTCTTTAGCTATAGGGAATTACTTCCAAATTCTGGGGAAATAAAAACAAAGGCAATTGCTATAGCCTAGAAGTACTATATGAATTGCCAGAAATACAAGTGAGGATGAAAGAGTGGAAGTTAAAGAACACAGATTCAAGGACACAAAAGGATATGTAAATATTAAAATGATACAGATTTTGAGATATCTTTTAAAGCGTAGGATATAATAAAAATAACTAGAATAGTGAAATGATAGGTAAAAGAATAAACATACAAACATTCTGTTTCAAATAAAAGACAAGCACTAATTGCCAGCCTCCACTGTTCACCAAGTATCCTCCATCAAAAAAAGACAAAAGAGCACAATTTCCGTTACCCAGAGTGAAAGAGCAATGCAGAGTTTCCGACCATGACCCATACACAGGCTTCATTTCCCTTTCTTGGAGCAATCTTTCAGTTTCAGGACTCTAATAATGGAAAAATATGTTCTTCTTTTAGTGGCAATTAGAGAAAAGTAGAAAATCAATGCAGCGGTGAGATGACAATTATTGGAAGTTTCAGTATCATAGCATCCCATATTTTCATTATTGTGTGTGAGACCATGGTCCTCTTGTAGTGTGTCTGTATTTGGGTTTCATTATTGCACTAATGCTTAAAGTATAATTTCATATAAACAAATTTAAACATATTTGAATATTCTGAGACAATTTTTACATCAACAAATCTTATATTTGATTGAGTTAGAGCTAAGATTAGAATGAACATTGTTAGGTTTTCAACATCTCAATATAATGTTAGAGAGTTAGGAAAACAAAGCTTAGGCTATAGAATGAGGAAAAATAATACATTATGAAACGATAGGCTGTGTTTTAGGAATAAGTATTTAAGTTAATGTAATATTAATATCAAAGCTCATTCTATTTAAAATGTTTCCCATTAAAATCATTATTTATTAAAGCTCTGAGATTAAATTTTCATTTTTGGGAATCATATTCAATAAAATGAGCCTACGGGCTTATAATAAAAAATTAGTTGATCTAAGTTCAGTTTTAAAATAAGTTCTGACTAAAATGGCTCAAACTACAAAGAAGAGATTATCCACAATTAGAAAGAGAGAAGAGGAAATTATGACCAAGCATATCTTTACTATTGTTCATAATTATTTCATGTCAGGAATTCGTAAGAACAAAGTGAGGCATATACAGAAAAATGCTAATATTTATGACTTTTTCATAGAAAGATGAAGCATTTTGATTTCTCACATTTAGACTAAAATAAATGTTGGCCAAAGAAAAACAACTATTTCTTACTTCACAAGGGACTTGAAACCTCTGTTTACTCTCAGGGCTCTGCTTGCCTTGGACTCCAATGGAATACTGTCTTTAGCAATCTTGCTATGCTTAGTGGATATATGGTCCATTAGAAAGGGAAGTTTACTTTAGGTGCCAACATCTACTATTACTGTTTACATATCCTAATATGGCAAGACCTCAAAGGTATTACCGTTTAGTCCTGGGATAGGATTCTAGCATGCTAGTTCCCTGTGCACCAAGAAAACTTGGATAAGACTTTGGAATAAAGTGAGAGACTGAGTCAATTATATTAAAACTGGTACCTTGATAGGAGTATATCACATTCTGTTTCTTCCACTTATATAAAAATGCTAATTTCTGATATTCTTGTGTTTTGTTTTATTGTTTTTAAAATCAAATTACCATTGAAATTGCTCCAAATAGTGTTTGCAGAGTTGTGGAATATATACATCGATTTCCTGCCTGATGAAATGTCACATTTATAAGTGAGAAGCTATTTTAAAATGACATGTCAGTCATTATTTTCATCATTTTCACCAATTTGAAGGGCAAATAATTTGCTGAATTTCAGTTTTGACCACCTAAAATAGATCTAAATGTACCAATGATAGCAGGTAAAATGTAATATCCTTTATGCAAACACAGGAGAGAAAATAGCTCACGTTTTCTTTAGAGTATTATAATTATCATGTTCAAGTCATTGCAAGTGAATGTTTCTAAATTCTTGCCTTTGTCAATACCACATGCAATTATATTATAGATTCCTTTCCCAATATCCATTTAAACCTACACTCTAGTGCTTTAGAGAATTCTTTGTTTTCAGGCCAACTCAAATCTCAGGATTCTGGAACTTAAGACACTCTCTCAATTTATGTTTTCTTACCTCTCTTGACCTTAATAGTATGCCTTTCTTTTAAAATCCAATGATAATCCAGTCTGTTATGGCCCTAAAGTTTTATAATTCTTCTATATTCCTAATTCAGCTGCATATAAAATTCATTTTATCTTTTTACTGAAGTTTACCTCCAACCTCAGAATACTGTTACACCTGCAATATCAACATTCTTGGCACAGAGACAGGAGGCTCATGATTTCAAGGCCACCTTAGATTACATAGAGAATTAGAGTTCACATTGGACTACAAGTTCTCAAAAAGTTAACTGTAAAGTGCATGGCTACTACTATTCTTTCCTAACCCCAAATATAAACCATTTCTTGCCCTAAAGAAAAGCTGTTGTAAATGATACAGAACTCCAAGCCACTGTGTTTCATGTAAGATCAGACAATGCATAAGAGTCAACGTGACTACTGTTGGCATAAGAATTTAGAAAACTGTGATCAGAGGAGCTAGTAATTAAAATAGTTCCCTACAGTTAATCAGTTTTGGGGGCAGAAGGTGACATTTCCTTGCAGGTCTCAAATGGTGGTTATATAAAGATATTAAAAGCAACAGTGTATTTAGGTTGCATGAGTTTGAGATGGCAAGGTGGAGGATCTGAGGTGAGGAGTTAGCAGGTGTAAGAGGGTGGAAATGGGACAGAGCTTAGGAACAGAAAGGCAGCACAATTGGCTTTTATCTTTCAGTCACTCATGTGTCCCATGGAAGAGACAGTTTAGGAGGAGGGACAGGTCAGCAGAGACAAATTAGAGAAGGAAAGACTCAGCCTTGGTCCTTTACCTGCTCAAATTTCTGCTCAAATATTGCTCTTTTAAATAGCTCAACTCTGATCACTGTATTTATAAAAATATCTTTCTACTTCTTAAAAACCATTACTTGAAGATTTGAATTATGATTTTCCCCAGCAGCATTTCATTTTTATATATTTTAAATTTTCTTAGACTTGTTTATTTTATTTTATGTGTATGGGAGTCTCATCCTGCACCACATGAATGCTTAGTGATTGCAGAGGTCAAAGGAAGGTATTGGGATTCCTTGAAACTGGAATTTTAGATAGTTTTGAGCCTTCATATGGATGCTAGGCAGTGAACCTAGCTAGGCCTTCCGCATAAGCAACAACTGCTCTTAAACACTGCGCCATCTTTCAAGGCCCAGTGTTATATCTTTTATTTCCATATCATGGTGACTGGGATATTGTCTGGGAAATGATAGTTATGTACTAAAACTGATCCTGAATAAATGAATTTGTTCCAGTTGAGCTTATCAGAACTGAAGTAATGTAATCACTATGGCAAAGAGCAAAGAAACTAGCCCCAAGAAGTTTTGCTAAATCAAAACTAATTAATGCAAATTTGGCAATAGGGTAGATAAGATAGGAAATGGAAGAATAAAAAGGGAGATTGAATGAATTATGATGACCCTAGCCAAATGGGGAGAATAGTGAAAAATTCAATACCAACCATGTTGAACACACACTGTTTGTCAGCCACTTGGGAACTAAATTCTATGCCGAGGAACTGAGGGAAATGATGAAAATTAGAGATTCAGAAATCATTAGACTTGGTTTCTGAATGAGGCACAGTACAAAGGTACCTAAAGATGATAGGAACACCGGAAAGAACTGCTACTTAAAGTCGTCAGGGAACTGGGAAAGAAACTGACAGTAATTTCAAAATGAGTGTCAGGATAATAAAAACTTGGTGATTGCTGAACTTTTTGAACGTTTGAAAATGACAGAAGTAATGGGTCTCTAAGTTTGACCGCTACTCATCATGAGTAACTTCAAACATTGCCACAATCCAACCAATCCCCAAGCAACAGTATGGGAAAATAAACATTTTGTGGACTCACATCTGAGAATAGCCAGTCACAGGACCCAAACCAATGGTGATAATCTGTACTCTGCCTTTACGGTCTTCACTGGTTTCTCCTCGGGGACACCTCTGAACAAGTTCTTGTTGTCACTAGAGTTTGTGATTCTAGTACTTTGCTCCTAGGTACTTACTTCCTGCTTCAGTCTCCTGCCTTTGGCTCTGTATGCTTCCAAACATAAATAATTGAAATAGTTCATTACACCACGTTAGCATATCCCTTGCCTTGGCTTTTAAGTGACCCACCAAAACACCATCAAGGCCTCATTGACAGTGAGAGCAGTCTGGTAGCTAACACCTCTCATTACTTTTGAAGGGAGTATTTTGTAAAGATCCATACATTGGTACATTTATTCTACCTTATACTTGGGAAATAGCTTCAATTAATTGTTTTTAATGAATTAAAAGTTGTGGGTAACGTTGTGGATATCACGTTGGGAGCAGAAAAATCTGAAGCAATGCTATGAAAAAATGCTTGGATCTCTAAGAACAAAGCAGGCATTTGTATTTTTATTAATCAGAAAAGGTCAGCAGGGGATGCTTCCATTATAAGCAAGAAAGTAAAAACCTGTTTGAGCATGAAGCCCAGTAGAAATATATGAATCTGAGAAACACAGAAGAAATATTTTTTTAAAAATAAATTCTACATAAATCTATCACTTCTCAGTCATAGGAATTTAAAATAAAATGCTGTAAATTAAGGTAATTTATCTTCCCTTTACAATCGTCAGAGTCCCAATCAAAACCCTTACCTTAGCTATTAATTGTGCTAAAGACTTTATAACCATCTTATTTAATTCTCCCTACAACTCTATGAGGCAACTTTATAACCATTTCATACATATGAAGTATAATATTTATTTAAAATCAATTCTTTGAGACGTTCATACAAGTATTTTGATCACATTAACCTTCTCATCTCATCAGAGTCCACCCCCATTCCATGGCAACCCAATTTTCTGTTCTCATTTTTTTTAAATAGACAGTCCAATTGGTGCTGGCTATCAATTCTTGGGTGTGTGGTCACCTCCTGGAATGTGTTCTACCTACTAGTGGCAAAACTCTTAATAAAATTAATAAAATGAATTCTCCCTTTGTAAGCAGCTATCAGTTACCAATAGCTCCTCAGCTAAATGTGGGGCAAGAAAACGGAGGAACACACAGGTTAGTATTTGTTGCTGACCACAGAGATTAATAACCTACAAATGCAGAAACTGAATTGTCTCCAGTTAAGTACTAGAGTTAACAGCACAGATTACTGTTTTCTGTTGATTGCATTCTGGCTGAATGTTAGGGATTTTTCTGAAATATTTGATGTGCAGTTCCTGCCAAGATCTGTTTCAAAAGAAAGTCTGTCTACATTTCCTCCTGTCAACAGACCTAAAAGATTATTAGAATTACATATGTTGTATGTAGTAGCAGCATTTTCATGCTGCAGAAAAAAGGAAATTATTAACGGGACTTGCTGTTCCAGAGGCTATTAGGCTATTCTCTACAGGCTAACCAATTGCTAGTCCACAAGATATAATATAAAGTGCATGGATTCAGAATGTTTCTGATTTAGTACCATCTACATTATTTAGGCAATCTTTATAAACTTGTTCTGTAAATGAAAGCTCATGCAAAACTTTGTGCTTGAAAATACTGTTCATATTGTTAAAACTAAACCACTATTGGCCACAATATCTATGGAATAAAGCCTTCAGTTGACAAACATCAATATATACATATTATGTAATATGTTTATTATACATGTGTACATTTGTATATGCACATGCATGTACGCAACTCTAGCATGAATGTTACAAATGTTAAAAATTATAGTTTAAGTTAGCATTTTTTAATAAGTTAATGAACTTAAAAATCACTACTCCAAACAAGGATCTCTAAATCAACTGAGCAAAGCTCATATGGACTCACAGAGACTGAAGCAGCATGCACAGGGCTGGCATGGGTCTGCACCAGGTCTTCTGAGTATGTATTATAGCTCTTCACTTAGTGTTCTTTTTATGGGATTCTGGAGTATGTGAATGAGTGAGTCTCTGATTCTTGTGCCTTCTCTTGGGCTCTTTGCTCTTTTCCTTCTGTTGGTTTGCATTGATAGTTTTTGTTTTATCTTATTATATTTTATTGTGTTATATTTTGTTATTTCTTAGAAGCCTGTTCTTTCCTAATGAGAGACAGAAAGGGAGTGGATCCAGATGGTAGGGGAGGAGTAGAGGGAGGGAAAACATTACAGTTTCTCATACAAGATATCTCATACAAGATATCTTGTATGAGAAAATAATATATTTTCAATAAAAGGTAAAACAAAAGCAAATAACCACTCCATTAAAACAAAGTAAAACATTAACAAAATGAAAAGTTGGCAGATAGTCTTAGTTTCACCAAAAAGAATTTCATAAGGGAAAGTGCTACTTTTTGAAACTGAAGAGACCCAAGGGCACACAGAGAGAACCAAATCTTCCCAAGCGGAAACTGCTGTGAGGATAAATACTCAGAAAACAAAACCTAAATTCTAATTGAAAATTTGCTTGTGGTGAGTGAGGGAAAACAGTGACAGACAGAACTATGGGAGACTAAGGCTTATCCTACAAACTTTAGGGTATTGGACCCTAATACACTTACCAGGGTGCTACAGTGACTATTTAATTAAAAATAAAACTTGACTTCAGAAAGAGGCAGGGGAAGAAATTATTATTTTGAAGGATATCAGAGCATCCCATTCCTAACAGCAGTTTCAAGGGCAAGCATTTAGTTAGAAACTCAGTGCAGATTTCAGCAAAGCTTAAATGATGTGACAGAAGAGACACACTAGCTACAGTTACCTCAAAATTTATATTCAAGGGGTGGGGAGAATGAAAAGCTCTCCTGAGGCTCATGCTCCCCTGAAGACTGCGGGCCAATCATAGACCTTCAGAAAGCTGCATTTCTTCTCTACATGTGCCACCAGGTTCTACTCACTACAGTTTCCTTTACCCAGCACAGCGAGTCCACCTTTTTGACAAAAGAAAAATACAGCCATATGCAAAACCAGTATCAACCCTGTAAAGAGACAAAAGGCATCAGAATCAGAGTCCAGATCTACTAACCTTGTTGGGATTATTAGGCAAGAAACTTGAATAAAAATAAGAAAAAGCCAACTGTGATCAGCTGTCTATGGACCTAATGGAATAAATAGATGACATATATAAACAAGAATGATGCAAGCTGAGGTGGGAATTTTAAGAAAGAATCTAAAAGAAAAGCTAGAAACAAAAATCATGTAGAAAATTCTGAAGAATTCAAAGCGCTTATTGGAAAACTAGGCTTTTTTTTTTTAATAGGTTTTTTTTTTAAATATTTATTTATTTTGTATACAGTGTTCTGCCTGCATGTATGCCAGCAGGCCAGAAGAGGGCACCAGATCTCATTACAGATGGTTGTGAGCCACCATGTGGTTGCTGGGAATTGAACTCAGGACCTTTGGAAGACCAGCCAGTGCTCTTAACCTCTGAGCCATCTCTCCAGCCCAGAAAACTAGGCTTTTTAAAAACATCCCCTCAGCTTGAGTACATAACAATGGATGCTTCCAAAATAGAACAGTGAAGAAGAAAAAGACTCAATCAGAACAAGCCAGATAATACACTGCTTGCCTATAAACAAAGTGACATGCTATTCTCAAGCAAGACTCACAGAGAGGCAAACTAAGAAAAAGAAGAAAAGGTAAACAGATAGGTGTGGGGGTAATAAAAGGAGGGAGGAAATAAGGAGCCTTCAAGAGATCAGAGCAGTATATCCAAGAAGCAGGAGACAATTCAAAATGGTATACCAAATGCACAATGTGAAGAGAAGGAGAAGGAGGAAGAAGGGAATAGAGCCATCACTGAAGCAATAATACCTACATGGTTTCTCTAAATTAGTGCCTAGCACCAAATCACAGATCCAGAAATGTCCAAGAATATTAAACAACATATGCCCCAACTGGCCCTCATCTTTTAAAGTAATTGAATCAGGGATTAATAGCCTACCAGTGTAGAAACTGTAGAGGTCACCTGTGTTCACTGGTGAAATTTACCAAGCATTTAAAAAAGAGATTATAAAAATAATTTATAGTGCATTCCCAGATTCATCAGTTGTAGTTTAAAGCCCTTGAGTATGGTCATGACTTTTCACGAGCAACACCAAAGAGGAGATCTACAGAATAACTAATAAATCAGGTATGATTCATTAAAATTAATCCCAGGAAGTCTATATTATGAACTCATAGAAGGTATTGTTAAGAAAATAGGAAAGACAAGCCACAGACTGGAAAGAATATTTACAAAAGATACATTTTATTTAAAATACCATAAATATTATTCAGTATTAATTATTTTTTGTATAAGAAAATAAAATATATGATTTTTAAAATGGCCCAAAAGCTAGGCATTGTTCTAAGTCAGGAGGATGGCAGTAGATCCTAGGCCAGCTGGACTATATAGTGAGTTTTAGGCTAGCCTGCACTACAAAGTGAAGACCTGTCTCAGAAAATAAAACACAACAAAATACAACAAAGGATAACAAAATAAAGAGTTGACCGAATAGTTCATAAAAAAGATACCCTTCAGTAGATGAGTGCATAAGTACTCAACACATAGAAAACAAACTATTATTCAGCTTTTCAGAAATTCGTTAAAATGCGTGGAAGAATTTTAAATACTTAAAAATAATCAGCCAATCTGAATAAGTTGCATATTATTTGATTCCCTCTAAATGGCAATATATATATAGAGAGAAAAATTATTTCTAAAAGAGAGCTAAAAACAGAACAATAGAGCAAACAAACACAGAAACATTGCTTATTAGGAATTTCTGAGTGGGGAGAAGTGATTTGATAAACTAAAGAGAATTTAAGGAAAGTAAAATTACTCTAGAGTCATTATTTTTAAATATTCTATGCTCAGAAAGTATATTTATATATAATTATATTTCTCAAATCTAGAATCTATGAGAATGAAAATGAACTATAATATAGACTATGAATCTATATAATGTTTTAAATAAAAAGGAACTAGACCAAAAAAAAAAAAAAGACCTGTTGATGTAAATTCATTAATGATAACAAATATCCCATTGTGGTACAAGATGTTGAGATGAGTTTGTAGGAACAGACATTTTATTTGGTCTCTTGAAATTTCAAACTCAACTTTGATGTGAACCTAAAACTGGTCTGTAAATATAGTTAATAATCAAGTATACACACTCAAACATACTTTGAAATTGCTGGAAAATTTAATTTTCAACCTGACATTTCATTTCACAGCTAAATTTATCTTAAAAGTGTTCAAATTTAAAAAAATCTGATTATTCTATTCATATGCCTTTTACTTATTGTAAATCTGACCATTTATATCAACATTAACTATTTACTGTTTTGGATCAATGATAGAGGCTAGTGCATAATTCCAAAATAAACTGCTAAGGACTCTGTGATTTCTCCTCCTGATATATTTATCTTGTGTTCAGTATATTCTTTCTGTTTATTTTCATCTGGGTACCTAAGTTAATTTATGGGTTGTAGTTGGACTTTTTCATTGGGTCTGCTGTCTCCCCTATAATGACATGGAGACTTATTATTAATGAAGAAAGTCAAGCTGATAGCTTGGGCTTGTTTCTAACTAGCTCTTATAACTTAAATTATCCTATATCTTATAATCCATGTTTTTTGGTTTTTTTTTTTTTTAACAAGGTTTGGTTACCTTTACTCTATACTGTCCATACTGCTTCCTCTGTATCTGGCTGGCAACTCTGCCTTCTTCTCATCATCCCCTCAGCTTGGAAATCCTGCCTAGCTATTGGCTCTTCAGCTTCTCTATTAAACCAATCAGAGTATCACATCTTCACAGTGCACAAAAAGATAATTCCACAACCATGGGTGCAATGACTGGATTTATACAATGTTAATTTTTTCCAACTAGAACCATTTCCTTGATTTTAGACAATCCAGCATCATCGTGTACCTACTTCAGAAAATTTCAACTTAGTGATAAAGCCTATGTTTGAAAAATGGTTATTGGGTGATATTTAATCTGGCTAGATATTTCCTAAGGAACAGATGTTTTGCATATTTTCAGAATTAATAGAGAAATGCAAGCATATTCAGTGACTTAGTCATCCTTGACAAATGAGCAATTGAAAGCATTTTCTTTGTACAAATCATGGAAGACTTCAACTTTCACATTCATAAAATAATGTCCCTTAAATCACTTTTTATTTCATGTGCTGCTTGGGAAGGTATTTTGTGTCACATCCCAAATGTAGAAAACTCATTTCTCTTTTTTGTTGAGTAAAACGTAGTTGATTGGCTCTGTTTTGGGATGCTTTTGGGATGTAAATTTGGGGTTGAACAAAGGAAGTTGATTTGAATATTTTAATCTTTTGTTTTCTGATGTAATCATCATTGTGTTTTAATTGCCTTCATGCAAATGAGATTCTGCAGTCACAAAATTTAATGCTGAAGTCCAATATGATGTCACTTTACCACAAAATTATATTCTGATAAATGAGTCCTTACCTGATTTTCATTGTGTAAACAGTAAAGGACATAGTTACACAAACATATTAAAGGTGCCTATGATATTACTAGCCAAGTAGTCGACCAATTATATATGTAATGGTGGGTCATTCACCTCAAGTATTGCTAAGTAACATATAACTGTGCTTGGAAATAATATGATTTTAGCACCATCCATTTATTTCTGCATATTTGCTACATGTTTGTATCATATCCTTTGTTGTATCCTGATCATTCTCACTTTTTCTACAGCATTTGGACTCTAAAATAGGATTCTATGTGAAGATTTTAGCATTTGTCATATTAATATGCCATATTATTATTTTATTATTTTATGTAGAAACCAGGAATAAAGCTGTGGGCATATAAGCTTTGACAAGTGTAAAATATGTATACTGGAAAAAGAAAACATACTCAATGAACAGTGCTGGCAAAACTAAAATAATTTTTAAAGTTAAAAACCTTTGTAGCTAGAGTTTTCCTGCCTGGCCCACAGTCAGGACAAATCTCTCTCACCTGCCAGTCCCACAGCCGCTCAGACCCAACCAAGTAAACACAGAGACTTATATTGCTTACAAACTGTATGGCCGTGGCAGGCTTCTTGATAACTGTCCTTATATCTTAAATTAATCCATTTTTATAAATCTATACTTTGCCACGTGGCTCGTGGCTTACCAGCATCTTTACATGCTGCTTGTCCTGGCGGCGGCTGGCTGTGTCTCCTTCTACCTTCCTGTTCTTTTCTCCTCTCTGTTAGTCCCGCCTATACTTCCTGCCTAGCCACTGTCCAATCAGTGTTTTATTTATTGACCAATCAGAGCAACACATTTGCCATACAGAACATCCCACAGCAAACCTTTCAACATTATTTATTTCAAATATTTAAATTAGAAGTTTTTGTATCCAAAGTTCATGTCCTATAATGTCTATTTGGATTTTCATGGATTTAACTTGGAGAGTTAAAGAGGGAACAGCTATAAATATGTGTTATCACTTTCATAATGTTTTCATTAGATAAGTTACCAAATAATACAGCAAAAACAAAAGTAGTAATTTAAAATATACAATATTTTATGTTATTTTTGTTCCATTGTATTCTGTCTCTACACAGAGAGGGTGGAGGGATGCAGTGCAGGTGCCTGAATAAGCCAGAGAGGGCATCAGATCCCCTTGAGTTGGCGGTTTTGAGTCAACCAAACTGGGTCCTAACAATTGGAACACAAGTCTTCTAGAAAAGCTCCAAGCACTCTTATCTGCAGAGACATCCTCCAGCCTCATTGGTCCATCAGTCTTTGAAGTTGAATCTCTTCATCACTGGTTAATCTGATCAGATTCATGGAGGAATTTGCTATGTGGAATTTAGGAATAACAAGCAGTAGAGCTAGCTGTTTAAAACATAAGACATTGGAAATCTCTGAAGTTACTCCTCATCTTTGTGTGAAACAGTAAAGTAAATTAGTCAAATATATGTCAGAGCCTGGGAAGAATTGCTGGTAACCGTGAGCAAGTGAGAAACCTTTAGAAGAGTGATAGCAATAAGATTCAGAATGTATGCTATTCACTAACACAGTCAGAGATACATGAGCATGCACATGTACACACACACACATACACATACACATACACACATACAGCCACACACACACACACATGCACACACACACACACACACACACATGCACACACACACACACACACCCCTAAAGAGTGTGTAGCCTCAAGAGCTCTAAAGGAGGAGTCATCAAGGATGTTAACTTCATGCACAGACTTCCCACTTTCAATAACTAAGTGGATGATTCAAACCGTATCACCTTTCGGGGTAGAAAGGGACTTCCTGTGGCAAGCAGCCCTCCTTGGAATACTCTAACAGAACACTCAGAGAAAGCAAACAACCATTATGATCTGAATATAGAATAACTCCACTGGCCCACATTTAGTTAGCCTTGTGGGAGGATGGAGGACTTTAGGGGAGACTGGAGCATGAGGGCTGAGATTTCAGGAATGTGTGAATCCATCAATAGATAATTTGATGCAATTACTTGGATGTGATGGAAACTTAGAAAATGCAGCATGGTTTGAGAAGTATATAGCTTGTGTCCTGCCCTTTCTTTCCTTTGGCTATTCTATGCTTAATTTCATAAAGCCAGTAACCTCAGCTACATGAACCTATAACAGGAATGTCCATTCTCTCCATGATTCTAGAAACAGAAAAGCCAATGTCCCTAAACCAAACCTCTGAAACTGAGGGAGAAGAAAATATTCACTCTTTAAGCTGATTTTTTCCCCACCACCCCCATAGTTGTGGCAAAGAAAAGTCACACAACCGCTGTGATTGATACGTGTAGAAAGTTTAGTTCATATTCAGATTTGTGAAGTGAGGAGTGACGTACAATGGGGTATGAATGCACTATAGGAAGCTGAACATGGGGGCACAGCCTATAATCCCAGCACTTGAGAATGTAAGGAGGAAGAAGATGCCATAATTCTCTATTTAGCAAGAGGAGGATGAAGTCGTCTTTGGATTACTCAAAGAGACACGTAGTTTTCTGTGTCTCCAACTAGTGTATTCACCAGAAAATAAGCCTTGTAAATGTCCAGAAAAGGAACTCCTTTCATTTTTCTATTATCAGACAAGTTCAGGGAAACATTACTCATTTAAAAACCCTGTTACTGAAGTCACTGCTTCAGAATGAATAAATGTAAGAAAATGTAGAACTTAAGCATCAGCCAATAAGTTTAACATTTTAAAATGCTAAAGTCAAATTTTCTGAAAAAAAGAAATACATTATAGATTCTTTGGCTATCAATAAAACTTAAGTATATTGGTGTTTGTGAACATCATAGATAAGTCTGCCAATTGACTGACATGAAAGTGGTCTATCTGTGAATTAAGAGGCAGTAAAGATTATATCATGTAAGTCATCACAGAATAAATGTCTGCGTCAGAAGCAAAGTTAAAATACAGGAATGTGTGCTGTGACTGACATTCTTAGGAAGCTCTCTTCTAGGCCTGAATTGTGTGTACAGGCATGAGAGGCAGCAGTTTAAAAGACACACAGAAGATAATAACAGATTAAACAAGAAAATTAAAATACAGAGCTTGCCACTTAACAGAGATATGAGCCTGATATGTCTGCTACTAAGAAGGCTGAGGTGGATGAATCATGAGTCTAGGAGCCAAGAAGTCAAAACAGACTGAGCAACATAGAAAGGGCCTCATAAGATAAACAAATAAAACTTTTCCCAAAAAGGATGTTTTGTTACTTGAGGTGACGTCAGAGCACATAGAAGCTAAATAACAATAAATGGTATGAAAAAAATAATTTAATGTGTAAAAGAAACTAGGACTTCTCACCCAAGGGATAATTATTAAATAAAAAAATGGAAATATCTTCTTTGAGAATTTCATACAACTATATAATGAAATATCATATCCAACTGCCATTACCTCCATCTTCCTATAGATCCTCACAGCCCCTCTACAGGGTAAAGAGACTGAAAATTCTAACATGGGTGGAAAATAAGAAATTGAGAGCATATTATTTACTAATGAGCTATTAGAGATAGATTGTTCTTGGGGGATGGAGTGCCATTCTTCTTTAAGCATAAAAAATACAGTAATTAAAGCTCTAGAGAATAATTTTATATTAAAAAGTAAAAAAAATTGTCATTGCTGAATAAAAATGAGACATATTTACAGAAGAAAAAAACTTTCTGAACAGTTCTACACCACTAAATAAGTATATGTTTATCTGAGGATTGACATTTGATATAAAGGATAACTTAAATGTTAAATGTCACAGCTGAGAGATTATTTACACATGAAGAAAACACTAGCATGTAAGGTTAACTAAACATCAAAATTATG
This sequence comes from Peromyscus attwateri, assembly GCA_902168425.1. Taxonomy (NCBI): domain Eukaryota; kingdom Metazoa; phylum Chordata; class Mammalia; order Rodentia; family Cricetidae; genus Peromyscus; species Peromyscus attwateri. Next base: position 5,603 of record CABHPP010146854.1, on the reverse strand, counting down.
AGATGAAATACAAGCTCCCCCTAGATTTATAGCATGTTGTCCAAGTTATTTTTCATCCACATATGGGTGTTTTGTCTGCATATATGTCTGTACCATGACTGCTGGAGTCAAAAGAGGGGGTTGGATTTCCTCCAACTGGAGTTGTAGACTGTTGAAAGCTACCACATGGGTGCTGAGAATCAAATCCAATCTACTCTGAAAAACACAATGTGTTCTCCTCTCCATCCCCATCCTCTCCATCCCCATCTAGGCTTTTTTAAAAAATAAATTTATTTATTTATTTATTTTTCACCCCAGATTCAGTTTCACAGTTTCCCCCAATTCCTCTCTCCCAGTCCTTCCACCTATTCCCAGCCCCCAATCCACTCCTCCTCCGTTTCTGTTTAGGACAGGGCCGGTATCCCATAAGTAGCAACAAAACATGGCATATTAATTAGTGACTATGTTAGATGAATATACTTGGATATTGCTGAATCACCTGTTGTATATTTGTCACAGAAACAAAATCATAACATGAAAAAAATCTCATGTGAAAAAAACATATACAATAAAACAAAAAGGGGGAAGGTGAACTGTGGAGGCCCTATTCTTAAATAAGTAGTAAGCTAAAAATGTGATATTGGAGTCATCTTTCCATATAGATTTCATGGTTGCTTCCACAATGTGTTTTTCATACTTAGTGATTTTTGTAACCCACATCTTCAGCCTGATTGTCTCAAATTAATATTATAAAGTAACTATTATACCCAATATCATAATTTAAGGGAAATTATCCAGTAGAAAAACCTTTAAATATAAAAGAAACTAAGTTAAAACTTAAAAATGGTTCCCAACAATATATGCATTTTATGGAGAAACTGTATTTTTATTCTAGAAAGAACAGTTTCACTCCTCTGTGCAGGGGTGATCAGTGGGTAAGAAAATGTCCAACATGACTCAGCTATGGAACTTAACTGCCTTGGGTCAGTAATATGTTGATGTGTTTATCTGTTTTAATTGACACATGTTAAAGTCAATAATAATAATAAACAATGGCTTGATTAAGTATTGATAATATGCTAAATCATCTACAAAATATTTTATTGGTAATGTAGTTTTAATCTTTACAACCTGGCTGGTGAGGTATTGCTGTCAATTTCCTTTACAGAAAAGAAAAATATATTCACCTAACTGATAATTATTGCTCAGCATTGTTATGGGGATTGCTCAATAACAGTGAACATGAAACAGGTACACACACATTTGTGAGTCATACTGTATAATGGGAAATTGGCAAAGGAAGAAGGTATGGACAGTCAATTCATAAAACTCTCCTTTGTACAGCAAAGGGTAACATTGGTTAACTAATTCTTGTCCTTTGGAAATCAGATAACTACAGATTTCTGTGTTATTCTATTATTTATATGATTAAATTTATTTCTGATTAGAGAATTGCATCTAGAGTGACAGGGAAAAAAGACACTGTTTGACTTCCAATTTTTTTCTTTATAGCATATACGATAGTAATAAACCTAAATTTAAAAATACAGTTGAATTTTTCCAAAGTTGTTAGGCTAATAAGATGCTGAACTGGGTTTAGAATCTAGAAGCTCAGACTTATTCATTCATTATCTCTCCTGGGATACATAGGACATTTTAGTGTTAGTGATGAAAGATGTGTCCAAATTTCAGTGGTGGTGGTGGTGGGGGGGCATTTGTTGTTTCATGAGACATAGTATTTGTTCTGTCCACTGAAAGATAACCATGTTTTTGCCAGAATGAGGTCATAACTCAATAATGTCATGGTCTTTTTGAATCATGAGTATGTATCATATCTTCATGCACATGTATATCTTTTAATAAATTTACTTTTCATATATGATTAATGTTATGGCACTTGGTTTGTGTCAAGGGTCAGGATCAAAAGACACAGTGTCCAGTGTTGCACCCATTCTTTTCCAAGGTGAAGTTAAATTATAACCACCAAAATTTTAGTTCTTAAAAGATATAACTAGAAATCCAGGTAAAATTTCCAAAAGGAAATTCACAATGCTGAAAAATACTTATATTTTTAGATTTTGTGTTATGAATGTGACATATGATATACTGCATTTCCAAATATTTCCTTACATTATGAACATGCCTATATAGTAGATTAACTACTAACAGCCTATAAAAAATCATAATGTAAGCCAGCATTTAAATACTCTTGTATGTTTAAAAATATGTTCAGGGACCAACATGGATGCTCTGTATAGACTGGTGAGGCCCTTAGTTTCCTTGGTAAAGTAAAATTGAATAAACACAAAAATTCTCATCATGACTAATTAATAGTTTTTACCCTATAAAAACTACAGTTATTTATAATGAATTAACCTATAGGGGATATATATATATATATATATATATATATATATATTCTAGACAAAAGACACAGTTTTAATGTAAGAAATATGTGCTTTTTGCAGTGCAAACCTTGGGAATCTAAGAAGTAATGAGCACAAATGGGTCCTTCAAATGCCACAGCTGTGGGTTCATTATTTTTTTGTGTGTGCATTAAATAATGATTTTAATAAAAGTCTCCAGTTCATGTTCCGAAAGCCATTACCTTTTACCTATTGCATATGCCTTCTTGTCTAGAGGGCAAAGTGAACAGCATCTCATATTTTTCTCAGGCATGATATGAAAGCATTAATTTCCTTCTACAGCTTTGACGGCACAAAGCTCTTCAGGGCAAGTCGATGCAGGATGATCACACTTTCACTCATAATCAATACAGCTAGGTGACAGTGGGCATCTATTTTTTTTTCCTGCAGCCAGTCAGGTAAAATGTTACGTGGATTTTCTTCAGAAGCAATGCTTTTAGGAAACATGGATGGAAACTGCATTTACAGCAGTCCTCTGAGGAAGTCGGCTACTGCTCTGATCCTTTAGCAGCTGAGACCTATGTGAGTTCAGCCTTGCTGTTCCTCCCCTTTCATCTCTCTCAATGGGATAATTTGAAAATCTGTAGCTTTATGTAAAGAGTTGCCTATGAATCATAAATGACAAAATTAGTTGTTAAGGATAATATATTTAGTCCCTATAGTGTCTCTATGGACTCCTTGACTTCTAAACACCCATTATATTTTAAGTGAAGAGCATAGATCTGCATTTTGTGCCGAAAAAAAAATGGTAACTGTCAAATCACTGCAGGTCTATTTTTTATAGGTATTTTTTACCTGTGAGATTTTCTATGAGGTGAATGAAGTAGATTATTGAAAATGTTTCAAATTGCAGTTAGCTGGTTTTTCTGAAAAGCAGTAGATATTTGATGTTGGAATTGAAATGTTAGCATGCTTGTAGAAAATGACTTATAATAAAACATGAAATGTAACTTATATAAAGTACATTATTAGATCCTGTGAATTTCATATACAGACAAAAAGGTACATTGTGTTTTCAAATACCACAGTACTTCTGGATGCCTTTATAAGAATACATTTTGCATTTATTTAAATGATTTGCGATATGTCTTGCTAAAAAATGGAAAGGGGAAGAGAAAAAGGAAAAAGAAGTAGAGAAGGATGTAGGGATGGAGGGAGAAAGGTTCTTAGGCCTGGTTGATAGCAAGTGTAGAAATCTGTCTCTCTGGATGAAGTCTATACTCTTTTGCTTAACAAGGATGGCCTTTATTGTTTCATGATCAGCCTTTTCATATCTCTCCCTCAATAGTAATGACCCTTTGCCATGCATTGAAGTGTGCTGTTGGGACTGTAATACGAAAGGGATGATCACAGAGGTAGGAATTCTAACCCCATGATATATTAATGTGAAAACTGCTTTGTGAGATTAGCAAGTAACAAACAATTCTGTGGGCCTAATATTTCCAGTTTTAATTTCTGTTTAAAAAGTGTGTATTACCACAGTGTTTTTTCAATGGCATGGCATTGACAAACGAAACACTATCTCCATATTTGTGCAAAATACAGTTAGGAAATATTTCAAGTGTTTATTGCTATCTACCCCTATGTCTATTAATACCTGTTGATATATCAGCAGGATACTAGTTCAATAAGTTTGAAATTGTATGTATGTCATTTGTTACTTATCACATCTGCTAGATATTATTGGTGCAGTCATAAAAATACCTATTCTTAAACTCTAAGAACTCAAGATCATGCTGAGTGGTAATGGTCCTTACCTTTAATCTCAGTACTCAGGAGGCAGGTGGATCTCTGGGAGTTTGAGGCCAGTCTGGTCTACATAGAGAGAGTCCTAGTACAGCCAAGGCTACACAGAGAAACCTTGTTTTGAAAAACAAAAATCAAAACAAAACAAAAGAAAAAGCAAAAAAGAATAAGAACCAGAGATTAAATTTAAAGGCTTACTAGATGATCATTATCTGCACCAAACCATGTGAGAGAGTGCTCATCATAGAGACAAATACCAGACACACTTGCAGGAGTGGGCTTTAAGGGAAGTTGTTTTATGTTAATGTATACATAAAAGTCAAGGAAGACACACTGGAAAGTGGCCATTGGATGTGTGACTAATTGAAAAATGAACATTAGATTTTATGGTTAGGGCTATGTTATACAGTGACATTTATTTTGTAGAGGTGGGGGAGAGTATAAATCAAATTTCTGGATGTTGGTGAATGAACACAACATTGGATATTGGAACTGTAGTTTATTTTGGAACTTTTTTCTGTAAAGAGGTAATGAGATAAAGATTTACTTTTTAGTATGAAGAAAACAGAAAATATTAAAAAAATCTAAGAGGAAAAAGGGATGATTGTAGATATGGGAGAAAATAGAGATAGAGTAATGAGCAGTACCATGTAAAGTAGAAACTCCACTAATCAGAGCACTCATCTCGTTTAATTTGACTGTCTATTTGAGGAAGACTAGACTCCTGAGCAAACAGACAGTTCCTTAATGTGGAATTCTTTTTAATGAGGAGAAGGTTCTTCTTTCTTATAAAGAAGAACTTTATAATGCACAATGGTAAAAAAGAGAGGAATAGTAAGTACCATGTTTATCTGTGGATTGTGTCTTCAAACAATAAACGCATAGCGGATTATAGTCACTGTGCATGCACAGAATTGTTGGAGTCTGGGAATCTTAGGAAACAGAATCGATTAAAGAGTGTCACTTAAAATGAAGGAGCTATACCAATTCATGCTTCAGAGGGCTAATCCATGATCATCACAGTGAGGAGTATGATGGCAGGCAGGCATGGTGCTGGAGCAGTTGCTACCAGCAAGATGGAGAAAGAGAGACTTGATGTCTTAGGGTTTCTGTTGCTGCAACAGAACAACATGAGCAAAGCAAACTGGGGAGGAAGGAGTTTGTTTGGCTTACATGTCCACAGCACTGATCATCACTGAAGAAAGTCAAGACAGGAACTCAACCAGGAAAGGAACCTGGAGGCAGGAACTGATGCAGAGGCAATGAAGGAGTCCTACTTACTCACTTACGCCTTGTGGCTTGCTCAATCTGCTTTCTTATAGAACCCAGGACCACCATCCCAGGGATGACACCACCCACAGTGGGCTGGACCCCCACCCTCATCAATCACTAATTAAGAAAATGCTTAGCAGGCTTGCCTGTAGTTCAATCTTATGGAAGCATTTTTTTTTT